>JAUMJJ010000194.1:3015000-3040000 GCA_033556795.1 Tapera naevia
GTTCTCCGGCAGGCGAGCGGGCGGCGTGCACGGTGCGGGGCCCCGGGGGCTGCTGGAGCGCTCCGCCAGCGCGGGCAGCACCGTTCGCATAGCGAAAGTCATCCACGCCTGCAAAATTGTTATTGCTAGAGCACAGCTAAATGCTCGGCCGATGGAAATGTGAAAGTCGTATTAAAATGTGATGCTCAGATCAATATTGTGGCACCCAGGTAATTAAAGTGGGTTTGTTTATTTGGCTCCTTATAAATAAAAAGGGCTTAATACAGACTAATTACACAGAGCCTTTCGTATACTGTAGGATAATAATGGCGGCAATTTAAAGTGATATTAAATGAGAATTAATAAAGGAATATTGAGTCACTTTGACTGCATTAAGCTGCGTGAAATGATTTCTTATCTCAATTTAACTTTCTGTCCACAGTTTAATGATTGATAAGCTTGGAATTTTTATAGAGGTAATCTAAAGTAATATTTGATTGCTACACTGAATTAATAACAACAAGCCCTTTCTTCTTGTTTATCAGCATATCAAAAGAGATGCTTCCTTTCGCTTTAATGATGATTTGTATAATATGTCCACTGGATATTCTGTTTAGTTACGTATCCTTTTAAACAATATTTTGATAATATTTTATTTCCTTTGCAAGGCATGCATGTTTTCTGGGCAGTTTCTGCTTATGTGTAACACCTAAGGTTAGTAACTTACTCAAACTGATCTAAAGCAGGTTTAGAAACGTAGAATCCAGCTTCAAATGAAAAATTGAACCCACATTTGCAATCTGGAACAATTGTTATTAATCTTGTTCCTTTAAAATTTCTCCTGGAGAACTTCATGGCAAAAGTATATATTTATTTGAATATTCCAAATTTGAAATTAAGTGACCTGAATTTAGTCTCCAAAAGCTATTGGTTCTGCTGCCAACTCAGGAAGCAATTTTTGCTGGAATAAAACTGATTAGATGGGAGACAAAATTTCTTGGAGGCGCCTTTATTCTCTGAAGTGACCAAAGAAGGAAGACATGAGGTTTTGAAGTGCAAGTCCATGTCATCTGTACAATTAATGCACTTAAATATACTAAAATTTTGGTCCTTTGTTCCAGGTAGTCATGCACCGTGATGGTGCCATGTGCCCCACGTTGCTGCCCATTAGCATCCCTGCCCTCCTCTGGGCTGTGAAGCAATGCAGAAGGTCAGGACCTTGCACTGAATGCTTTGTTATATATATATAACAAATTGCTGGTATTGTTCATTAATTTCTGTCTTTGAAATGCCATGTCAAGGCTCCCAAGCAGCTCACAGTGCCAGTGTCCCCTGGACAGCTTCTCACTATGGTCCAGTGCGAGTTCCTGATGAAATTACAGGTGCAGGGAAATGCAGAATTAAAAATATATCTGATGTTGCAATACTTGTGAAGCTATAGCTTTGTTGATGACAGGACAATTCCGTTTTTGACAGTTTAATTTACTGTTGCCAGTGGACAAGAGCAAAAGGAGAGCGTGGGGTTAGGCACCTGCCCCCTCACACTGTGTTTCACATGCTAGGTTGCAAAATCATGACTCCCTCAACCTGTCGTGCTCAAATGAGAAGGTTTTCAGCTGGGGAAATGGAATACATCAGTGCAGGTAATATTGCCTGACCTCATAAAACAAAAGGAAAAATTGCAGATTCTGACAGCCATTATGAATCTTGTATCAGCATCCAAACGGCTCTGAACTGAGGTACAGTACATGTTTGTAATAGGAAAAAAAACAGGGTTGCCACATTGACTTGCAATATAGAGCAAAAAATGACTTGTCAGTAATTCGTTCTGGGATGTTAAAGAGGCTGTTGAATTTACTAGTATATACACAGCGAGTGTTTAGCCTGGAGCAGCATGTGGAAATGGCACGCTCGCAGAGGTGGCCTGCTCATCTTGGGCATGGGCTTGGGTGGCCATAGGAGGTGACAGAGGAGCCACAGCGGGATTAAAGGACTGCGTATTTCAGGCAAGCTTTGTTGGTTCAGAGATCGCTGAGCCTTTTTAATCACCTACACCATAAGAATGCACATTCTCTTGCTCTTTAACTGAATAATTTTGGTTTTGTTTTGGAAGCTTTTGGAGTGCAATGTTTTCTTGAAAACCATAAGTGTTATGACGTCAGACTATACACCCAATTGTAATTTTATTTCTATTCAAAGAAGTATTTTTGTTGACTACAGTTGTCTCCAATTCTATATTCCGTTTTACTTAGCTCTTAATTTCTTGACTAGTAATCTTTTTCCTTATTGGATATTCTGTGTTCATCCATCTAATTCCTTTTTGCATTTCCGTGTGTTCTTTGTTTTCAGAAAGTTCTGAAAATGAATGTTAGCAGAGTGATTTAGCAAGCCAAGTAAAACAAGGATGGAGTCAGTCACTAGGCACATCCGTTTGCGTACGTGAAATGCCTGGAGTTTCATGCAGTCTTTCCCTAATTGATCTGTATTTGATAATAAAGTAGTTCTAGGAAAAGTCTTTTAATCACATTACTTTAATATGCTTTCAGTTGCTATTTTTAAGCTTGAAATTCCTCTTTTCTCTAGATTTTTTTTTTTATTCTTGTTGTCATTTTGAAGAGGCAAAGGCCATTATACTACTTCTTTCTTGTGCGTTTTCAGCTGTTCCCACGTAAAACCAGGTAAAGGTGCTTCTTCCTCTGCCCTCACAGATAAGATTTTTCCCTTCCATATTTTTTGGTGCTATTGAGAGCCACTTTGAATCTGTAGTTCTCAAATGATGAAAAGACAAACAGAAAAGACAAAAAAATAAGCCTTCATCTTCTGCATCTTCTCCTCTTCCTAATGTCTTTGGCGGGATAGGGGGGGAGCTATAGCTTTAGTACTTGTAGCGGCATAGACTGTGCTAGACCACGCAGTAGCTTCATCTCAGGCTGGATGATGGAGAGCATTGCTAAGACTTCCTGTGACTCTTTGGGGAATAAAAGCTCTTTTTGCCTCAGCTAATTGGGCTGGCGTATGTGTGAGCAGGTTATCCTCTCTCTCCGGCCGCCACAGTGATATTTACCCATCTCCCTCTCCTCAGATGGAGCCTTGCACACATAGCCGCGCTCTCAGCCATTTTGTGTTTGCTGGAACTTGAGAACACTTGAATTATATTGCAGCTCATGAATACAACAAGAGGATGTTGAAAGGAAACAAAGCTGGTGGGGCAGGCACGTCCATGGTACACTTTGCCTGTGACCCACCAGTAGCCAGGCATCTCCGTATCCTCCTCTGCTATACCAGGGAGAGATGCAGGGAAACGAGGGTGAGAAGAAGTTTTAAAAGGCAAATATGGGAACTGAGCCTATGAATTTAGATGGTTTGTGTGGGGTTTTTTTGGCTTCTTAACTCAATATCTTAAAAAATGTCTAAAATATTAGCTTTTTTCATTAATGAGGATCATTCATATGGACAACATGAAATGCATATCTATAGTAATGTATATATGTGTTTAAATGATCTGAAGGACCTTACATAAGAGAGTAGCCACTACAGAAAAAAAGAAAAACAACCCCCTGTCAAACTGTGAAAGAAAATAGAGTGTGAGTGTATTTGAGTACGTAAAAGGTGTTAAAATTCAGTGAGATATGTGGTAGATTAGATTAGATGAAAAGGTTATCCAACAAAACTGAACACAGCCCAGAAAAGAATGAAAAATGTTAAGTTACGGAAAGGAGTAAAATGCAGACTTTCATAGTCAAATATTAACTTTTTAGCCATCCATGTATTAAAAATGTCACTGTAGTCTCCAGCCAACTCTACTACCACTACAAACAAAAGCAAACATGAACTTTCTGTATCTGATCAATGGTGGTAACTCTGGATTCCCTCATTAATTTCAGTTGATCGCTGCTTTTGAGTTAATTAAAGCACAAACACAGCAACATAAAAACAAGTTTGGAAATACCTGTACCTGGATGCAGTGGCTTCTTAGGGCTGTCATTCACTGTGTGTTATCCATGTGCACACCAAGAGCCAGAGATCTCAGTGAGCTTCATCGTATCCATTGAGGGGGATGGAAGGACCTGCTGCTCAGCAGTGGTGGTCAGGAGTTTCTTTGTGTAATAGAGTGCTCACACCCGCACTTGCCATGGTCACCATACCCTCCTGAGGGAGGCAAGGAGGAGGGTGCCGCCCTTTTCGGGCTTGCTTGGTGCTCCCTTCTTCCTGCCTTCATCCCCAAGGGAAGAACCATCCATCTGGGTAGCTTCACAGAGCAAACATTTCCAATAACCGTGCAGGCATGAATGAACTTAGTGTCTCTACATTGGGTTTTCCCAGGCAGAGAACTGGATACATACTTAATATGTGATTTCTCTCAGCATACAAATTTTTCCACAAATATTTTTAATTGTAAATTCACTTGCTTGGGAGAAAAGTTATATGAAACTCAAATTATTATGGAGAAGGTAAAAAGAAACAAGTCAGATTGTTGTAGGGACAAAGACAACTAGAAGTAGATAGGCTTACGGTGCTGAAATAGTGGAGAGATAAGGAGGGAATCGGGCACGTAAAGGAAATGGATACACTGAGATATGTTACAGTGCAGCATGTGAGTGCAACTTTTCTGGTGATGTGGTGGAAAATCTCTGCTGTTGTCCATTCAAATAGGTGTAAGGCTGCTAACTGTAACAGGCTTATGGCACCTTCTGTATTTGCAGCTATTAATAAATCATTTTTCTATAAATTATCATTTAATGTCTTCTGCCATCAGACCGAGCAAGCTTCTCATCTGAAAATACTGATGAAGATTTTGAGGTGCTTTAGGAAGGTGTTGCTTTTATTGAAACATTAATTTCAAGATTTTATTTCTCACTCACAGTTTATTTTTTAGAAAGCCAATCTTAAAATTCAAATTTTTTCAGAGACTGAAGAATCACCTCTGGTTCATACAGATGCAGACTAACAAAATGGAGGACATCCTTTTCCCCTTCAATCACTTACATATTACTGGGTGAATCACGTCTTTCCTTTTTAACGGCTGAAATGGTTTGCAAAGGCCACTTCAAGTTTCTCGGCTTTTCACTCCCTTTTGTGTGAGACTGTCAGAGCCCAAGCCCCGGCCGTGACATGCACAGACCGGCTGGTTTTCTCCTTCAGATCAGCGACTCTGGACAGCTTCTCTTTCTCTGGCAGCCGCTTCAACCTGCTCTGTCTTGTCATCTTCGAGTTCAATATCTGCTGCTCTGAAGGAAAAAAATGGGATGGGTTGGACCATTGTATTTGGTCTTTTGACCCTCCATGTTGCCCATGAGCAGTGAAGGATAACTTTTGACAAGCTATGTCAGATGTGACAGGCAATCTAGTTGGGTTGAGTGGAAATGTGCTGTACAAGTTTGAAGCCTTAGTTGGGGGCATTTTCCTGGTGTTCAGTGCATTTAAATTGACACCAGACCTCAGTGTTGTTCGTTGCAGAGCTCCGCGTTTCCAAAGCGTGCTGTTTTAACAGCTCAGATAGAAGCCTTTCATATGCGTTTTGCATCTCATTGCACCAATCCAATGCATTATAGCCCTTTCTGTGTTTTGTTTTCCATCCCTCAGGAACACACATTAAATTTAGTTTTCACCTATGAGTATCTGGTTTCTCTTTTCTTGTAGGCTGTTATGTTTTACTGTTCCATGTATTTCTGTGTTTCCTTGGGTCATCTGCATGTGATGTGATGTGACAGACAACTCCAAGTGCAATCTTATGCTAGAAATTGTTGAACATTGCGAATTATTCTGAAGGAACCTTGCTAACCTTGAAACAGCTTTTCCTTCTGAATTAATTATTCAGATATGTTGATAGTAGAACTTCTGTAGGAAGCACATTTTCTGCAATGTGATATAGACATCAGTCAAGAACTGTTTTTATTATATTCCTCATTAATGGATTGTGATACATTAATTCTCAATATGGATGTGAAAAGCAAGCAGATACTGTCCTCCCCAGTAGCCACTTGTAACCCAAAGTCTATCAGCACTGGTGATCTGGCTTACTTTGAATTTCTGCTTTCTCTTACCTTCTGAGAGCATCTTGAGTACTGATCTCTTGTCTGCTAACGGCTTTCCTAGCTTAATTCTCCTTTTACCTGCCTCCAATACAGTGTATGGATGGGCAGCAGCAATAAATTACCAGGAACTACCTTTCAGATGCCCCAGTCCACTGCAGCCTGGTCTTCCAAGCGATACCTTCATTTCTCTCACTGCTGTCTGATGCTGCATGTTTGTTTCCCTTTTCTGGTGTTGCACAAGGCTATTGGTTTGTGCGTCTGTGGCTTTCCAGCTGCCTTTTACCAGCCACTGCTCTGCATCCTGCCTATTGGAAGTGAAAAATGCATATTTGGTTCCTCCCCTCACTGCCAAGTTATGCTTCTCATCATCTTCATGCCCTTTTAAGCTCACTGATTAGTACTTGAATACTATGAAGTTGAAAATTATACAACCGACAGAAATGAGTCTTTGGGCCTTTTTTCTGACCTGTGTTAAATATCAACTGCAAAATCTGCTTTTTTCTTGTGCAGCTGCAAGTATGGGCAATGAGGGCTTTTGCAGCATCTCTACTCAAGCCAGTTTTACAAATAATACTGTAACTATATTTAGAGAAATCTTAATCTTGTTTAACTTTACATGACTTATTGAACTTCATTAACTCTGGCTTCTCTTTCTATTTTTGTAACGGTCCCGACCCACAAGCTTCTGGAAGAAGAAAATTCAAGACCCACACTAGTTCTAGTTTTGGAAGTGGTTTTGGAATGGCATAGTAAAAAAAATACACAATTTGGAATTAGCATTTTCATTTCTCTTGCTTTATAGAGAGTTTTAAGGAAGATATTCCTGGTCTGGAATAGCTGTGACTGGGACATCTCTTTAATCATTGAAGTCCTTGCCAGCTTTCTCCCTAGCGTTTTAATTCCCTTAAATCACAATTAATTAAATAATCAGTCATTCATAAGAATAAAGGTTCTTTCTTGCCATGAGCAAATAACAATCCCTCATTTTTCAGAGCTTCCTCCCTACTTGCCCAACGCAGCAGGGGAAGGTGCAGTCGCCATTCTTTGGTGTTTCTGTGCTTTCTCAATATTCCTAGAGGTTTGTAGGAAAACTATCTACATACGTCATTCTGTTTCCATTTCAACTTCTAAACCCTTTAAGAAACATTTAATTTTAAGTGTTTTAAAGACAAGGATGTTATTGATAAGTGGGAATTCTTTCACGGATATTGCTTCAGATGTGGAGAAATTATGCCTTCATTCTTGCCCATCTCTTTCAGTGATTCATCTTCAAAAGTTTTGTAGGTGCTGGCTTCTGAATAACTTCTCTGCTTTCCGGCCCTTAAAGTATCAGAAGGATCATTTCATTGTCTGTGTAAATAGCATAAAATATCTGTTTTCATGTAAATAAGCCCCAAAACTTAGTATTTACCTGTGGGAGAAACAATAGTTCCTTACTTAGCGTAGAGTTAATCGACGTCTGTTGTGGTGTCCTGTCTGCTTGTACAGGTGTTCTGCTTATCGCTTCCTTTATCCCCTGTATTGGAATGAGTTAAATCATTTAACAACATAAAAAGACTTAATATCATACAAGATAGAAGCAAATGCTAAATAAAGCAGATATTTTCCTTGACTACTTCTCTGGATGAGTTTTTTCTTTAGAAAATTAATCTCTTCATTTTTACCAGGAATAAAAAGAAAAATATCTGAGACAGGTGACTATTTAAAACTATTGAGTTACAACAGTAGTAGCGTTATTTGAAATTTCAGGTTATGACTTCACAAAACTTAATTCTTACTATGGACGTCTATAAGACATATCGACTGCCTTCTAGTCTGCAATCTATAAAATAATTTAAACATCAGGAAGATATTGGAAAGGATGTATTATTTTGTTTGTATAAGGAGGAGCTCTAACGTGGGCCATATAGAGCCATAGGTCTTCATGGACAGAATATAAGCTATGCAGGAAAGTTAGGTTGGCATGCATTATGCAACTTCACTGTAGGAAGCGGCTCGCTCTACCAAATGTGCAGAAATAATATCTTAACATGTAGAGGAAGTTCTAAATTTCTCCAGAACGGGTCTTTTTTTTTTTTTTTTAAGTTGAAGGGGAATAATAGTGGAGGTTCATCTTTGGGCAATACGAATTATTCAGGGAGAATCTGGCTGTGTGAGCAGGAGATGCTGTCCTATCTTGTGACATGATAAATGTCTAATGTAGCCTGTACAAAAAAGGTAGGTTTTTTCCTCAACTGTTAATGAAGCATGACAGTTCTGCTTGGTTATTTTGGACCGGAGGCCCTGTAGCTGTGTACATAATGCCCTGAGCTGGCTTGCACATCCATTTAATCAGAGTAAAGACTTTCACTGCAAACTAAGGTTTCACTTATCTGTTCTTCATCTTGGCTTTCCGTTTTCAAGTCCAAAATATGGTGTTTACGTTTGGAGCTTACATAGAGCCAGTGCAGGTAAATTGGACCTCACTAGTAGTGGCTTTCACCTTTTCTGCTGTTCCCATTGAACTGCTGTTCCCACTGAACTCAAGGATCAGAGCACACTGGTGAGAGCAGCACCTTCCTCCATCACTGTCGTCATGCAGGGTACCGCAGCCCCCACCTCCCCACCATCTTCCGGGTCGCACATAGCGTTACCGAGAGCAACGTGCACTATCTCCTCCCAGCTGCACCCACAGGGCTTTCTCCAGTCTGGAGAAAGGTTTATCCCTAATTCAGCAGCTAACAGTATCTCCTTTTTGTCCTAATGCTAGTAATGACATGGATGATGATCTTCATTCTGTTGACTTAAGGGGAGCTGTGAAGAGATCAGTGATTACACAGAGAGATGGCTTTCTTCAGGCTGTGCAGGCTTCCTGGCAGTGGCAGTTTTTCTTCCATAACCATCTCAGCAGACCACTGCTGGCTGTACCACCACACTACCACAATTTATATTTTCCTACAAATATACATTTTAGTATTATAACCTTCATAGCACAGAGGTCTACTGCTCAGTAAGCCATCTTTTTTCTTTTTTATGCTGTCTTCATGGTTATTACACAAAAAGCTCCTTTTTCTGTGTATCTGAAGGGTTGATGTTTGATAGTTCGGCAGAGAATTTGAGTTTCTCATGGTTTCAACGCAACTTCTTGTTATATTTGAGTAGATTATTTTATAATGTTAAGCATTTAGAAGAAGTTAGAAATTAAATAAGCCTTTTGGTTTTATTAGTTGCAGGCTCCTAAAAATCAGTGAAGTGCCACTGGAAAAGTTTTGCTCTCAGTTTTGGAATGGGACACTGGATGATCTGGGCAGCGGGAAACTCACTCTTCTGAGCCCTGCTGCAGAGACCTCCCATGCCTAGAATCACATAAGAAGAGATGGACTTATTCTGGCTCAGGAACTCCCCTTCCTTGTGCCTCAGGCAGGGCTTTCAGCCAGCATCCCTGCCTGTGCCAGAGGACTCCTGCAACAGGCATCTCCAAGGCTTCATGTCCTGACAACCATCTTGGTAGTAAATACAAACAACATATTAACAAAACATCACGTCAAGAAGAGCACTTCATTGTGCTGGTACGGTTCTTTTCAGTCATTCCAGTAGGATGACTCTTCTGGCTGTTGATGGTTTTTTTCTCTAAATATTACAGATTTTTTTTTTTTCTTCATACGAGATGTAATTTTCTTCATAAGCCATTCGTGTGTGAATTAAAAACAAATTAGACTGCTAGGTCAGTTAAGTCTTTAGGAAAAAAAAGACACAGAGCAAGTAGTTGGCAATAAACTTGTCCTTTTTGGCACCTAGAATAAAAACAGTAACATAACAGTACCTTTATATAGCACATAAAAATATAATTCAGGATAAGAATTCAGAGGTCACAGCAAGCGGTTAACTAAATAGCTCTGGGGAGTTAAAATAGTTTGCTTATACAGAGATAAGGTGATATTTTATGCAGAAAGCCTATGTGTGGTTCCAGTGCATGATGATTTTATATGCAGTAAAACAACTTTGAAAATAACATGCAGAAAAAGTTAAAGAAAATTATTTTTGCAGATTGTAAAACAAATGTATTGAAACTTATGAGGTGACTAATTCTACTATACTTAAAAATGTCCATCATCCTTTACTTTAATTAGTGAGTTGTGGCTGTATTGTTTCCTCCCAACAGCTTCCTTCATTTCTTTTGCCACATGTCACTTTTATTGTAAGGTATCATTATGCATGAAAGGCTTAATGATATTTCTTCTCTGTGGAGAACCTGCGGTAGAACATTTTGAAGGTGTAGAGTCTACAGCGGCTGGAGTTACTCCCCCAGTATTTACATTTGGCTGCCAGAATTATGGTTCCTTGGGGTCTCTTTGTACCCAGCACTATTCAGTTTGTATCCACAGCTCCAATCCCTGTTAACTGGAATTGCTCCTCAAATGGCTGCCTTTGCTCTCACAAGCAGGCCCTGCCCAGCACCTCTTGCCCCTTTCAGCCTTTCATGTGTGGTTATCAGCATGTGGGGAAAAAACAGGGAGTTTGAGCAGTATTGATGTATTAACTTAGGAACAGCAGTCTTTCCCATGTCTCCATTTCCAAATCATTTTAGCCATTCAAAATTATTGCAAGTTGCCATTCTTAGCAGCATTATTAGTGAAGGGATCATTGTATCACTGTGTGTTTTGTTGCTTTTCAGCAGGACAGTGCATAGGATTTACCCAAAGAAATGTTTTTTCAATGTTATACATCAATGTTTGCTGAGCCCCAGTATGAGGTGTATGTCCAATATAAGAAGTTTATGATAGGTCTTCTGTCTTGAGTATTCAAACTGTGCTAACTAGAATGATTATATATAGGATATATGTATATTCAATTAAAACAGCATTAGCGTGCATTAATTCTCCTACACCTATATGCATTCTTGTAAATCTTTCTCAAAGAAACTACCAGCCCAGTTCCCTTCAAGAGGGATCTGAAGTTAATTTCTATTTCTTCTGAAACTAAAGTAGCTTGTTCCCAGCTGAACTTAATATGAATGTGCTCTCAACCCTCATGGGTGTTTTTGGTTTGGGGGGGAATTTTAGCTTTTTATAATATCAACTGATCCTAAACAGTAAACATAATAAAAGCTTCTCATTTGAATTCTGACAACTGATTTTTCTCAAATTCTTTGTTCATTGAAAAATGTCAAGTCAGCTAGAAGTATTCATAAACTTGTCAGCTTAAGCAAATAATTTTGAGCATGAAAATGTTCTTGGGTTTTTCTTGAAAATTGACTTAAGATTTGCTTTTTGAAAAAATAAAACACTAGAGATCCTCCTGGCCTTTTTTATCTGTTAATATGAAAAATGTAATGTCACATTGGAACAAAGTGGCATGAAGGGTGTGAAGTCTTGCTCTGGTACTAAGCCATTTGCTTCTAGTAATCAAAAGGAAACAGTATTTTGAGTGTCCATGAACCCTTCTTGCACGTAACTGTTGAATTTTCTAAAAAAATGCTATAATACTTACTTCTTCTTCGTATACATTTTAAACTTTTTTATTCTTGAATATCTTTACCACAAATGTTTTCCAGAACTTCTAAATGCAAAAAGATGTTTGGCAGACCATATTTCATTGATCTCAGCAGAATGGCTTACACTATTTCAATCTTTCTGCGCTACTTGAGACTTACCTGTGCCACACCTGCCTCCTGGGGCTGGCACAGATGTGCTCACCTTCACTGACAGTTGGTTATAAACTAGCTAAGAAGAGCCCGGGACGAGTGATGCTTTGTTGGAGACGCTTCATTTTCTGCTGGTGTGATGCCCATGGAAGAGGACTGCAGCATGCATCAAAGCCATGCATGTCCTCCTGCCCAGAGTGATCAAATTTCATAGTATTAAAAATATTTTGACATATTTTTAATTGTTTTTCGAACAATTGGTGTTATTTGCAAATGCTTTCAAAAACCAACACTTTGAAAAACAGACTACCATGTAAAACCCTAAAAAAAACTGAAGACCATTGATTTTTCAGGAAGATGTGCTTGGCAACAGTGGATACAAAAATATTTTCTTTTTTCATTTCTAAAAGTATATTTTGGTCTAGAAGCTTAATTTCTTTCATCAAGGATGATTAAGTAATTGGTTAAATTCCATGAGGCCGTATTTAAACATATTGAAAAGATGTAACCAGTGACTGATGCTAAAAGGATACATTCCCCATAACACACATAATAATGCAGTTGTCCAGGGCTTCATTCATTAGGGCATTTGATTTACATTGGCCAACCTCAAATTTTATGTAACTTTTTATATATCCAAATTAATACAGTTGTTCTGTGGTCACAGAAAGACCCAACTAATTTGTGTCTCTGTAGCAAAGTCTGCGAGCAGAGTTTGATTGTGGTCTCCAGCTGCAGACAGAAGTTGCCAATAGTAGGAGTGAGTAAAATGATTCTGCATGCCCTGATCCCGTTCATGGGCTGCAGGCAGAGGAGGATCTGCCTGGGGAAATACTGCTTCAGGATTCAGTTCAGCTTCATCCCTCCAACACCGGTGTAACCATTTAAAAGACAATCTGTCTCCCTTTGCTCTATGTATTACATTTCTGCTTGGATTTAGTGAGCTAAGCTGGGTACTAGTCAGTGGCAGAGAAATCTGGACAAAAGCTGCTTTTGTCAGCTCCTTGCCCCCAGTGCCTTTGTCCCTGGCTGTAAAGGACAGGAGAGGGCTGAGGACAACGAGGGTTGGAACAGATGGAATCACCGTCACGTTTTTCTGTCATCTCATCCTGTCTTTCCATGTAATCACGATCATGATGGCCACCTTGACTCTGGCCTCCTTTAGAAATCTTTTAAATTAGTAGAAAATTTAATCAGACTTCTTGGTTGCGTAAATTGCTGGGCATTCCACCACATCAATCACTTAGACACAATGGATATTTGATAAAAAACATTCTTTACGTTATTAATCAATACATATACTGGTTGTACTACTCCAAAACAGTGTGGAAATAAATTGCCTATAATTAAGGAAGTTTATTGCTAGCTGCTGCTGTGTCCTTCCTTTTCTTGCCCCACAAATGTAGTGCATTTCCTCTGCTCCCAGGCTGCCGAGGAGCAGGGATGCTTGCTCTCTCTTTCAGCCGTCTCGTGTGCTGTTGGTGTGGGGTTGTGAAGGCTTCCTCCAGCACCTGGCTCCCCATGTTGGATACCTGACTACAGCTGGGGAAGGAGGTTGCAGCACCAGGCTTCCGCAGGACCTCATCCAGAAGAGACCTCTCAAAATAAACACCCTTTCTTGGCGTTAGCCTTTTTTACAATGCTCCATGCTTTCACTCTTGTATAAATATGTGCCGCATTTCCACCAGGAGTTATTGCTGTTATATATTTTACAGACACTTTACTGTCATCTAAATGGTTTATTTTATTCCCACAGCTAGGAGAAAACTACAAAAGGAATTTTGTAATCTGAATGTGATTGTGGGCAGAGAGTAATGTTTTGAAAAGGATCTGAGAGTAAATTATATCACTGCTTTATTGTGTTTAAGGAGACTTTTCTATTGTGCTAGGAGTTAACATTAGTTCTCAAAGTTATTAACTGGATGTGGTTTTATTATGACTGTGTGTTTTGTCAATATATGACTTTTTTTGTTAGGTTTCTCGGTGCCAGATAGGCTGCAACTTTGGCACCGTTGAAGTTTAAATATGTAAACTCAGCTCGTGTTGAAAGTTTGTTTAGGTTTTACCTCCCTCTCACATGCAGCAAATATAAAGTAAACATTTTTTTCCCTGGTAGGCTATTTATAGAGGGGCTTTCTTTGGGTGCAGTGCTGTTATACTGTGTTGTTTTGACAACTCATATTTGGAGAATCAGATTCCAAATATTTGTAAAGCCTTATGAGGTAGCTTTTGGTGGAGATGGAAGTTCTGTTGCTGAGGTGACATTTCAAGCTGCCACTGAGTGAGTTTTCTGGCAGAAGGTTTGGTGTGAGGTACAGAGCCTTCATTGCCTTGCCAGGAATGCCAGGGCATTGCCTCTGAGCAGCAGCAGCCAAAAACATGGCTGGATCCAGCAGTGACAGCAGAAACACTCGGCACTGCTGTCCAGCTAGCTCCTATTCAAAATAGTCCAGATGGTGCTTTTTATAAATATATACATACCTGTGTATATATATATATATATATATATATATAATGCCAGCACATGACATTCTGTGTATGTGAGTTTTTAGGGGTTTGTTACCATTTTCTGTTTTTCAAGAAGATGTTGAAGCCTCTGCATCTGCAGAAAAATAAACTACTTTAGCAAGGATAACTCACAGAAAAATCAAAAATCTCAAACAAATCCAGCCACTAAAGTAATGCCTCTCCCCTTACTGAATCACAGAAATGTACCCACAGTGGCAAAACTTATCATTAACCCAATTTCACTTTTTTATGCCTGTGTAGGTATTCTTGAATAGCCATCAGGAATCGAGGAAATATTAAACCATTTTTTTAAGAGCAAAATCAAAATGTCAGTTGATGTCCAAGTGGTATAATTTCTCTGTTTGGAAAACAATTGCAGTGGTCTTAAAAGCTTACCTGGATAAAACGAGGATTATTGACAGGAGTAGCAATTTCCTTGAGCTCTTCTGCAAAAATAGAACAAAAATCTGTCCCTGGCGTCTGGTGCTGAATTGTAGCGTGAGTTTCTTGTTAAAAGTAGTGAGGTTTAAACTCTTTAGGAAGTTATATGTGTTAAGTAGTTTTAGGAGCATTATAATAGTAAATGTAGTAGATCTATTGCAAATTCAGCTGCCACTTGTATGGGTTGGTAGAAGCAAGAGAAACTGCGAACAAGGGAGGGCTAAAGAAACTATACTTTGTTCCTGAGTGTGTGTGTTTTGGTAGCAGTAATTTCACAAGGCACGGGTACTGAGTAGTTTTTCGTGCCAACACAAGCATGGGAAAAGGGCTCTAGGAGTCGCTGGTTGGTTTACTGGGTTTTTACTGGCATTTGTAATTCCTTTAGCTGACAAGGGTAATGGGCAGGGAATCAGCACATAGTTTTCTTTAGCAGGAAGTAATGCAATGTGAAATGAAACAAAACTCCACCTTTATTCAAGGAATTGACTTAAATATGCTTTATTATAGTTTGCGTCTTGTCCATTTAATGAGCTGTTTCTGTACATATTTGTTTCTATAGCATATCCATATGGGCCTTAATTACCTATCGTTAATTCTATATCCACACCGTATGGCTGTCGGGTCGGCTATAGAGCACTTTTATCTGGCCTCCTTGGGAGCCACAGGTACCTCAGCACCAGTACTGTCAGTCCAGATGAAAGGGCCTGGCTGGGGTGGGCACACAGGGCTTTGATCTCCTGCAGCCGCCCAGCCGCCGCCAAGGGATGCCTCTGAAGAGCAATTTAAAAGTTGCATTTGTGCAACATCAAGTGAAGGGGCTGCACGGTTCATGCAGTGAGGAGCTCTTTGGTGTACGGCCCCGGACGGCAGCTGGGAGAGGCACCCGCCTTCCTCCTATTGCACCAGTATCGCCAGTCTGCCTTTAGTATCACCTGTTTTTAACTCCAAGCATTGGGCCCATGAAAGCTGATTTGGTTTACTGTTTACTTATCTTCTCCCTCCCTGATCACATGGTTAAAAAGACCATACATTTGCAGTATGGATTTACTGGACTCTTCAGGATTAAATATCAAGTGCCAGTATGGACTACATAAAGTAAAAATATTACATGGTGTGTGCAAGAGAAGCTGCTTCAGAGCCAAGCTGATGTGATCCATGCAAGGATCAGTAGATCTCCATTACTAAGTAAAGTGCTATCATGAAGCGTAATGTTCTCCTGTGAATTACTCCATTACCTGGTAAGGTTGATGTTGATGTGGTTGCTTATGCTGCCCTTGGCCAAGCTGATTTTTGTGTATCATAGTTTCTAATTTTAGCCAGCATTCATTTCTCTCAGATGTCTGTTTCACAGTGTAAATTATTTTAAATAAGAATATACTTTGGAGTCTCGGGAACAAACTTCCTTCATTATCGCCGTTTTCTCTGTTTGCTGGCTGTCTCAAAAGAAGTTGGCTGTGTTCATAGGCATTACAGACAGGAGAGCATAGGGAGGCATCTCCCCCTTCTGCACCTGTATTTTAGGAGCTCTTCTGTCCTATGATTTACATACGTGTTTTAACTAACAAATAGAGCTGACATGGGATGGAGGGAGCATCCAGAGCTCACACCACAGCCCAGCACATGGGCTCATCACCTGCAGTGCCTCTCTGGCATGGGTACTGCAGGAATAAGCACATTTTTGTTATGGTAATACTTGGCAGCGACACTTGCACATTAGTTTTCAGAGGTAAGTTGACTATAACCAACTCCCACATAGCCGTAGCAAAAAAGTAGCATTCATATACCAGTAGAAAAACACTTTCACAGTTGTGTGCACCATGTGTATATATATCTGTATTTGCACAGCATCCCTTTGATACCTAAGGAAAAGGTCTTGCTGTAGAAATGCAGTATACACCTATTAAGACTCTACTGTATCTCAGCAAATAAGAAAAAAATTACTCTCCTGATTTCTGTAAGTATTTTAATTCCATTTATGATGCTGTTACAAATAGCTTTATTATTAACAGCCAAGGGATTAAGTAAGAATAACTTTTTTATAAAATGAACTGTGAGTGTTGCATAGTGCATTCTTAGGTCACTTCCATGAAAGCACAATGTAAACTTCGTGATGTCCTGGAAGCCTTCAGTTTAACAGTGGACTTCACTTCAAGGCCATACATTTCTACTGTGTGTGAAACCGTTACCCAATTTATTTCCTCTGGATATATTTCAATGTGATCAGTATTAAGCTCGCAAGCATTAAAATGTGAAGGTTTTCCTGTTGGCTCACGTGTCTCAAGCCACAGATGCTGTGGGTACGTGACTACTTACCACATCCCCCTTTCTAGGCAGCAGGAATCCAGAGTTTCATCCATGCTGTTATCAGGGCTGGCAATGCTGTGTATGTCTGAGACAGAGAGCTGGATTTCAGGGGGAAAAGACCTTGAATATTTATCATCTCTAGGGGACATGGCTTATTTATGTTATTTGAAGACCCTCCTATCCTGCTGACACTTTACGATTTGCAGTGAGGACAAGGCTCGTGCTTCACCACACTTTCAGAAGTCTCTGCATTGACAACACTGGGCCCTGCCTGATCCTTTCCTATTCCTGGGCCAAAACCTTGGGAGGAAATTACAGAGTTTTAATTAAAACTTTTTTTTCTTGTCCTCACTATTCCTGCTTAGTGGAATGATGCTGCAGAAAATAATAGAATTATGGAGTTTAAGGTATAATTTATTTTTTTTTACTTAGTGCTAATTCTTTTGAAACAAAGTCCTTTGTTACTGAAGAGTAACACTGTTGAGCTCTTTCCATCTGAGCAGTTTCAAGATTGTATTTATAGGGCAGTGTTTCTAATTAACTTGCACAAGTTCAATTTTGAATGAATCAAAATGGATACAGTTGGAAAATATTCCAAAATAATTCCCTTGTCTGACTCTTGTCTAGTTCCCAAACCAATCAGAGAAACATGAAAATGTCCTGTCTGATACTGAATTTGTCTTAGGAAGAAAAAGACTTTTGTGAGAACACACTGTGAACTCTCAAGTAAAGTGGAAATTAGTGTCTCTAGCCTTCTCTGGTTCTTTTGCTAGGTTTAGTTTTCTGTCATTGTCATAAATGATGTTAGCAGAGGGGCTGCTTTTGTCAACAAGCTGTTGGTGTGTTAGTCACCATGACTGGCTCTTGCCAGGACAAGAAAACATGGTGTTTGAAAATACTCTCTTTATTGCTGGAGGATAAAGATTATCCTCAGTGTTGCTGCCATCAGTGCATTGAACTGATGGAAGCACTAGTGAGAGATGCTGTGGCATGAAAACCACCACTGCAAGTTGGGTCATGGATGCATTTCATAGTCTGCCAAAATGGATTTACAAAGATGAAAGAATTAATGTCCTGAATGTTTTTCCAAGCTTTCCAAGGATGCTGCCTCTAGAGGCCTGACCTATAAAGAATCTATCTGTAGGAGCTCAGTGATTTTTCTGCATGTGATGTATAGACTTTTTCAGGTCTACAGACTACTAAAGATCTTAAGAGGTAAATAGAAAAACAAGTGGTTTTTTTAGTGGGCTCAGTTTTTATGCTGAAGCTCTTGCCATCTCTAAAAAAAAATAGGAACCAATATTACTAAAAGGTTGAAAACATCTTCAGAAACAATAGGCAGCATTGGTGGTAGACTAATAATAGATGCAAATGCCGAGAGTATGAGAATTACTCATTCAGTTCATCATTTTAATACTGAAAAACTATCTTCTCCTAAAATTCTACTAAAATTTAGGTAGGAGTAGAAGTGCCTTCTATTTAAGTCATTTCAGAGGAGGAGTTTATGCTGAAGATGATGAGGGATTTTTTTCCCTCCAAAGGGAAACTTACTGACTGCCGGCAGGTACCAGCGTCACCTTTCCTCCACTGATTGTCTAATCTCAGCCTCCACAAACATTTTCTGCCCTTTACTGCTGGTTTGGTAATTGGTTCTGGGATGGGTAATGATACGTAGAAAATGGCTGAGCAAAACTTCAAACACCAATATTATTGAAGACAGCTGACTAGCCCGTTTTACACAGTGCGCAGAGCACTGAAAATATGCCATGGCAGTACACCACTGGCTCGCTATTGAACTCCAGTTTGAGTTAAATACCTTCATTTGTTAATAATAAATTGGTTAAGAAGGTTAGATACCTTCTAAAACTGCAGAAGCTTGCTCACAAATAACTGTTGTTTCTTCAGGACCTAAAGAAACTTCTCTCTTGTGCGTCATGCTTGTATTGTACAAAGAAGGTAGTTTTGTAATCTGGTTTAAATCATGGCAGGTATGTGGCACTTGGGAACATGGCTTAGTGGTGGACTTGTCAGTGTTAGGTTTATGGTTGGACTTCATGATCTTAAATGTCTTTTCCAACCTAAACAGTTCTGTGATTCTGTGTTTCTGTATTACTGTTCATATCATTCATATCATGAAGCAACATATGGCATCATTCCCACTTCAGTCATCTTAGCAAATAATTTCAGAAGTCTCAAGATTGTAATGAAGCCCAACACTGGTACAGAGTAGTCCCATTTTAAAGTTTTCATCCCTTATAATGTACTTTGTCTCAATTCTCCTTTTTAATTTTAGCCCATTTTACCTACATACATTTCTTTCACAGTGTTGATTGGTCTCCACTCATCATGTTGGTCACAACATTGAAATACTTGTTTTGCGTGGTTATACCGTATCTCTTTTCTTTATAGCACATTGTTTACTTCAGTGTTTCTTCTGAAAATGAACTTTTCTGAAATACTGGTTCAATTATGGTTTTAATTATGAAATTATTCAGAAATTTGTCTTCAATTTTTTGATGCAACATGAAATGCAGTATTTCAGGAAGTGTCTTGTCAGAGGAGGTCTAGTGTGCAGTGGCTGATGATGATTATTCCTTTAACTGTTTTGGTATCTTTTACACATTGTTTAGATAGATTGTACTTGACCAGATTTTGAGACTGCTGGGAGAAAATTTTAATAATAGGGTTTGCTAAAGTCTGAGTACGTTGTTGTCCTGTCCATGAGGCTAGTATTAATCTTGCAGATACTGCTTTTCTTCATCATCATAATCTCTCATTATTCTGTAATATCATCATTTTTATCCTGTCCATATCCTACCTAATTATTAGTAAGTACAAATCCTACAAAACAATAAAAATGACAGAACAGTTGAGGTTGGAAGGGACTCTCTGAATTACTTTCTGTTTGTCTGATTGATTTTTCTTTTCCTAGTGGTTGTGTTCTGCACTTGATCATTACTCTCCTATCATGCTGGTTTGGACTATTTCTCCTAATTCGTCAAACTAATTTTGATTTCTGAAGCTTTCACATAAGCTGCTTGGACCGTATCGCAACTTGGTGTGCATTGGATTGATAAGTTTATTCTCTAATCAAATCAGACTTAACCAAACATTGCAAAACCTACAGGTATGATGCCATCACAGGTTGACAGCCAACATTTGAAGGAGCTGGCGTGTTCAGGTGCATCATACTGGCAGTTAAAACGCTTAGACTGGAGCTTCCAGCTTATATTACGGCAAAATACTGTTTCACGCAGAGGTTTCTGTTTCCCTTGCAACCATGCAGTAAATACTTCTGCTTAATATTTTTAAAACTTTTCTTGGCATCCACCTTAGACTCTGTTAATGTAGACTGTATTTCCCTCTTTTTTTATGAGAATGTCATCAGCAAAGGTATATAAAAATCTTGCTAAAGTCAGTATATATTTCCCCTATTGTTCCCTCCCTTATCCGTGAGGCCAATTATCTTGTCAAAGAAAAAGATTAGATTTGTTTGGTGGTTTATAACCTTATGAACCTGAGATGCTTATAAATATTTTAATAATTTCTTCCATTATCTCTCTCAATATCAAAGTTTGACTACTCTATAATTTCTTCCTGTCTCCTTTTTCCCCTGTCTTTGCAGATCCTCAGGGATCTCATCTGCGCTCCATGAGCTGTCAAAGATGGTCGCTAACTCTTTACTGCTTTATCCTATTGCAATGAACTGTTACACCATCAATTAGGATTTTGAGACTGGTTTCAATATAAAGTACTGGGACATCAATAAGGTTTACTTAGGATAATGATGTTTACTGTTGGAGATGGTTTAACAAACAGTTATGATCAGTACCAATTGATAGGTTGTTTCATGTAACATCAATGGTTGAGAGAATTAAATGTGTATATATGGATCTAAACAATTTTTTAATCTTAATTTAGGGAGTTGGCTCATGTCAACTACACAGACATATTAGTGCAACATTTAAAGTATATTAAACAATAAAATACTACAGAATGTACTGCATCAAGTTAATTTCATGCACCTTCACCTCAGGCTAATTGGTATAAATTAAATTTAATCTTAATGATTTTATGCAGTCAATATGTAATGCAGAATCCTGTGGTTTCACTGGTAGAATTGTCCTTAACTATTTTTACTGCTGAAAGTTTACTGTGTATTTTGACAGCGCTGATTGTCTGAAGTACCCTTTGAGGCTTGAAAAAACTGAGGTATGTTTTTTGGTGGGGTGTCATGCCCTGCTATCCCATATGCAGTTGTGGATCCCCTTAGGTGATCGGTGTCTGTGTCTTGCAAACCTTATTATTATTATTTGCCTTTGGAAGCAGATTTGAGACTGTTTAATCTGATCTGTTATGGTCCCACCGATGTGGACATTGCCCATGGAGCTATTGTCCTCCATACGATTCATGGGAGCAGTCTGCCAGTGCCTACTTCTGGGAGTAATTTTTGGAGCATCTCAAGAGTGATGTCTCAACTGCATTGTCATGGTTAGACAATGCTGTTGCAGTTCTGGTTGTCTTAAACAACTGCAAGGAAAAAAGGTGCCAGGGCAGGGGAAGATTTATATCTAGTAGTCCATCCTGTATGCTGTTCATGTCAATTATTATTTAGAATTTACTATAAATAAAGTTAATAAATGTTTTAGTGAAATATCGCCAGTATTGCTCTTTAAAAACAGCTGCTTCTCCTGTTGTGCAACAAAACTTGTCTTGCGCCAGAGTCTTCAGTGGTGTAAGTTAATCTGATGTTATCTGGCACAGAGCAGTGTGTATAGTCACATTTTTGTGTGTGTATATATGCTAAAAAAATGAATTTGATTTCCATTATAATATTATTTTGTGCACTACAAAAATGTGGAGTGGCATTGCTGCCAGAACACAGACAGTGCTTTTGTCACGATAAATACCCTAGCAAGAGTGTATTCTTACTGCAAACAAAGACATTGCAGTAGTGTTGCTGTGCATTGTTCTTGCTAAGTGAAGACTCATAGAAATCAGTGGTGCAAGCACCACACTTGTTTTAATGAGAATTTGCTACTTACTAAAACATTATGAATATTAAATACTTTTAATAACAAGCTTTATTATGCAGTTACATGTTTTTTCATACGGAACAGATATCTCAGAACTTGAAATTAATGGTTACCATGGTTTGTTGTCATGCAGTTTAGAAATTTTAGAGGAACCTACAGAAAGGAGCTAGGTTTATTTTTCTGCAGGATTTTTATCATAAACATTTAAAATCATGTTTGTCATTGAACTGTTGTCTTAGTTCTCTGTCCTTGCAGGGTAAAGATTTGGAAAAATTGAAGTTAGGACTCCTAAAGACCCCTTGTGTGAAAGGATTTTCCATATTATGTAAAAGAAATATCCTTTTAAAATGCTTTCATGCATGCTCAGCTGTTGCAGGTAACATGTGCCACAACCACACCTACCCTTAATTTGTCTGGGGGAGCTCCTAGCCAAAGCCTTGGCACCACTGGTCATGGCACAGCATCACTACAGACCTCCAGTAGTGCCTTTGGGGTATTTACACTGTTTTATTCATCTCTGCTCAGAGAGGAGTGGAGTGAAGTGGAGAACTGAGCCTCAAGAGGTAAAAATCTGCCATGGGATCATCTCAGCTTTAACAGCAGAGCTGGAGCTGCTGTTGGTAACACAGGAGACTCAGACAAGATACTGCATTACGAAGCAAAATAGGAGAGAACATTTTTTCCCCACAGATCTTTAAAAATGAGTGACTCTTTTAATTTTGCATTGTCAAGGAAAGACAGAGAAATGAAGTAATATTTTTACTTCAGTGATTTAAAACAATTTAATCTGTGGATAAACTCAACTGCAGCTCCGCTCCACTGCAATTGAAATAAAACATTATGAAATATTAAAATACTCCGTATATGCACCACTAAGATTAGATAGTCATTAGGACTGAAATATTGGCATCCTGTTAATTATTGCATTGCAAATGTTTGAGGGAGAAAACACGTGTTTTTTCCCCAAATGAAGTCCAGCAAATTAAAACCTGAACTAGAAGTGATAACTTCAAATATGATTTATTTTGCAATAGACATACAGAATAACCCCACAGAGATTGTCAACAGTCAAACAAGAGCAGTGATAAAATGAAGGAATCTCACTAGCTGACTGCTTTATCTTATTTGCTCTAATTAATGCCAAGTAAACAGCTTGTTTTCCGTGGGACTTAAAATTTTGTCTTAAAAGGGAGCAAACAGTGTGCTGCTACTGCAGGGAAATGTGCAGAGGAGATGTATGTGGCTGGTGGTGACTCTGGCAACCTTTTGATTTTATTTCAGGTCTCTCTGTTAAGAAAATTAATACCAAAAATAATAATAAATAAATAAATAATGCAAAAAAATCCCTCTTCATCCACTGTTGATGGGATGAGTGGGTGCATCTTGCAGTGGCTTCCTCAGCTGCTGCTGGCATTTCTGTTGGTTACAAAATTGTGAACTGGGTTGTAGCATGCTTTAAACTGCTGGGAACCAAACACATTGTCCTCTCCTGTTGCTTTCTCGGTTTCTGCTGGAGCATCAATGCGATGAGACTGGAAATATTACCCTTTTATCAGTAGAGCTGCCGATTGTGGGAGGGAATGAGAGCAGGTACTCCCCATGCCCCTCTGAAGGAATCCGCACCTATGTGCCCATCTCCTGGCATTGCTCTGCCATGTGCAGGTCTCAGAGAAAAGTGGGAGACAAATGCTTCCAATTGGCAGGTGTAAATTGAACACTTGTAATAAAAAGCTGATTTTGGAAGCACAGCCCACTTGTACTGCTTTGGGCCACTGTCCTGCCCTGTCCTTGCCTTGATCAAGTTGCTGATTTTCGTGGGAGTGTTTTGGGAGTAGGAGAAGGGATTCCTGTCCTAACTGGTGGAAGTGAACTTGAAACCTTGAACCTGTTGACAGCAGCACTTACCTGTGGCATGTTGTCCTGGGCCATGAGTTACAGGGTGTTCTTTGATCAGGGGAGGGTAAACACATATGAAAGCCCTGATTCCATCCTTCCTTGAGATCAGGACTATATTTCGGGTTTCAGACTTTGAATTTGATTTGGAATTTAAAAACTGGATTTCTTTGAAGTCTACTTGGAAAGAATAAGAAACTGTCTTTTCTGTGACCTTTTAAGCAGGACTAGTTGTGGAATTCTACACGAGGGGCTGGGCTGTGGTCTGCCTGAAAAATGCTGCTCTGACAGTTGCCAGAGTATGGTTATGGCTCCTCAGTTTTATTTAAGTACAGAATCATGACCCATCCATGGTGGAGTATAATTTAATACAGAATGTGCACTGCTGATTTCCTCATACTGAGCAGAGGCTGCCAGCAAACTTCCCATTCATTCAGTCAGTGATTGTAAGAACTTCACAACATAAGAAGAGTACAGAGCTTGTCACCTTTTGGAGATTTCTGGAAAAGGTAAATATTTTTTCCTATTTCATAAGAATGTTAAATGGTGCATTCTCTGTAATTATTTTTACATGCCAGTTCCGTCAGCCTCTTGTGTCCTGCAGGTACAGGTTGGTAGCAGTAACCAGCCTTCTCCTTGTGTGCAGTTTAGGGTTTCAAGTCCATCTAGCAGATAGCACATAACCCTTATTTATCCAAACTGCAGAATAGGCAACTAAACCATTTTTTTTGTTGACACGACAACTAATACCTAAAGCAGGCACAGATAAAGCCCAACAGTAAATCTGTAGCAGCATGTGTTAGGTTTGTACAGCTTCACTAAATGGTGAAGTACCCATGAAGCAGTAGGTTTGGGGTTTGGTTTGTGGTTTTTTGAATAGCTTTGGTTAGCTCAATCACATTGCTCATCCTGAATTACCCATTAACATGGTGGTGGAATGGTACCTTAGCAGTTTCCTCAGGAAACTGAGTGGTCTGCTTTAGATAGGGTTCTTCATTTCATCCTCTAAAGCAGGGTATCACTTTAAAAGTAGAAACTATAAAGCCTTTTTGGCGTTTATTTCTAGAGTTGCTACAGGACTTTCTGTGCCAGTGATTTAAAAAAAACCAAACATACACACACAGAGGAAAAAACAAACCAAAACGGTGTTTCAGCTACATGTACTGAGGATGAGCCTTGGC
>JAUMJJ010000194.1:3045000-3087500 GCA_033556795.1 Tapera naevia
TTTGATTTTAATTAAAAATTGGATAACCAGATGTCAGTAAAGAAAAGCCTAAAGAGTGTCTGGCCAGATTAAAAAAGAAAAAAAAAAAAGGAGAGAGAAAAAAAATTAGCTTGCAGACATTATCATCCCTTTTTGAAGAAAAGTTGGAGTGAGGGTTATACAATGAAAAACCTGTCATCACACCAACGTTTCACAATATAAAGACTGTTTAAAGTGAGACAGAAGAAAAAGGAAAGTTTTGTGAAGATTACTAGGAGGAGGAAGAAAAAAAAACACAACCAAAAAAAAAAGAAGCGTGAGATCTGACCTCCTGTCTCTTTTTGGTCTTTTTTTTCTTTTTCCCCTGTAGCCATGGATGGCGGCTTTTGTATGCAGTGCGGGGTGAGAGCCCCGGTGGAGGGCCGGCCACGGGCTGGGTTTCAATGGCTTTGCGGCTTTGCCATGGCCCCCACGGCACTGGAGGGAGGCCAGGGGTTCCAGTACAGTGGGTAGGGAAGCGGTGCTGACAGCCTGGCCATCCCCTGGGACCCTGCGCCTTGGAAGCGGACGGAAGGGAGCAAAACCGCCCTCCGGAGAGAGGAAACAGGGCCTGATGGGTCAATTCACCAGTCCCATATGTGCTGAAAAATAAAAGTTTTGGAGTGCATAAGTTGGAAGCAGAAGCATAACGGGTGTTTTTCAGAGCAGCGGGGAACAAGGGGATCTTTTGGCAACTACAGCGTGTGGGATGAGTATCACCTCCTCGCCTTCTGCCACAGTGACAGCCAGCGCTGACACAGGGGTGGTAGTGGGAAGGGATCTCGGGATGATGCTAGTGGCCAAATCTAGGAGTTTTCTAGACATGCTTTTTTGTTGACATCCATTACTTTCCCCTGTCAGAGGAGAAGAGTTGTACTGAAATTCAACTCTGGCCGAGTCTGCGATCATAGAATCATAGATTGATAGAATCTTCCGGTTGGAAAAGACTTTTGAGATCATCGAGTTCATCAATCCACATAAGGAAAACCCAGGCTTAGGTGCAGCCTCAGACAGCCAGAACTTTGTGAACATTGTTTAACCCTATCTTCATGCTCAGTATTACCTTTGTCATTGTGTCTAATCATGTTTGTGCCCTTTGGACATTGGAGTGAGGGGAAAGCAGGCACCAATTGGCAAATCCCATTTCAGGACTGTAACTATGTCACTTTGGGGCGTCTCCTGTATTTCAAGGTGAAAGCATCCATGGGCTTAGTGTGGAGTCAGAACTTGGAGGTAGAAGGACATATGGAGGGGGGACAGCTCTGGAGGAGGACAAAGGGTGCCCTGCCAGGAGATGCTGGCAGGGAGTATGGGTGGGGCAGAGGAAAGATCACAGTGCAGAGGCTAGGGTAGATGTTTTTTCCATAGAGGTAAGGCTTCTCCAAGTGCACCGCAGGCTTTTTTTATCCTTTTTTTTCTGTCTCAGTTCCTGTAGAAGTAAGGCTGATGTGATCATGCTGCTAGGTCCTTCTCATTTCCTTTTCTCCAGCTACTTTTGAGTTTGATGAATGATCTCCACCTGGTTTCACCAAGGGCTAGGAACATGATTATATTCCTACAAACCCCAGGAAAGCAGGTGTCCATGAGCAGGACAGCCTGCAGCAGTGTTTCCTCTTCAGGGACGTGGGTGTTGCAGACCCTTTATGGATGCTCAGTCTTGGGAGAGGACTCAATTGCAGATTGGTAGGCATCAGATTTAATGGATAGACACACATCTATTAATTGCAATACTTGTAGAACAGCTCTCCAATAGCTATGAAGGGATTTTACCATCCCCTTTGCAGAAATGCTTCACTGTAGGAGGTTTCTGCCTTACCCTACTCCTCCCCACTGAAAGATGCTGGTGGCAGGTTGATAATGTGACCAAATGTCACGGTGTTCTTCAGTTCAATTAACCATCCACTGTCTTTTTTGGTTCTTTTATAAATCTTGGGCTAAAGTGGAAACCCAAGCTTAAGTGTGTGTTTGTCTTATAAATAATGCATTGCTGGGAAGTGTTAAAGGGGCAGCTACAAGTGAAACTGCCCTTCAGTAATTCAAGGCTGTGAATCGTATTTTCTGTTTGTTGTGTGTACTAAAACTGTCTTAAGGAATCAGGAGCAAGATGGTTTGTGCCACCTTATTATATTTTAGAAACAAATTTTATTTACCATATTCCTCTGTGTCTGTGTATCTTCCTGTTTCCTTGTCAGCTGCCAAAACAGGGTGAATCCTGGACCTGCAAAAACTATGAGATTTCTTTTCATAAGGGACTTACAGGTTGCTTCAAGTAACGGGTGGCTTGAATAAAATCTTCAGAAGAAATTATATAATTTTTGTTTGGCCAGCACAGAGATTCTGTTCCTAGTATTTAAACCCATCGCAGATTGACTCAGGTTCTTGGTCAAGCAAACTCACCTCTGCTGAAGAGTCAGCACTAATGATGGGATTGATGGAAATTTTTGGATGCTGGTACTCATGGTATGTGTTCTGCAGTGAGAAATATCAGTACTTTAGTGGGTGCAGGGAGAGCATTTGACTGTGTGGAGTTGGGGATTTCCTTTTGCCATTAGAATTTGTAAGCCAACACTTCTTCAAACTATTATTTTGTACGCTGATTAGACTTAAAAATTAAAATTTCCTCTAGCATAAACACAATTTTCACTTTCTTTTAATTTAGCCATTCGTGTTTTGAGAGGAGGCATCTACTAGTTGTCTCTTAACCATTCTGTGATCTAGCATTTAAGACAGAAATATATAAAAGCATAAAGCAGTACTTAACACTAATGAATTGTTCTCCTCAGACATCACCCCCAACATTCTCCAAACTAGCAGAATTTTTAAATTTTATTTTCTAGAAGATTAGATTGAATTGCTTTGGGTTTGTATCTGCCTCAACACCTTGTTTGCTACATTAAGTTCACCTCAATTTCATTCGTATGTAAACGCACAGCCCTTTTCCTGTTGTGTTTGCTCAGCCCAGGCTGAGTTTGTCCCCTGAACCAAGCACATTGCTAAGGATTGCTTTCCACCCAATTTCACAGTGCAATGTACAAATGTGGAGAATCATAAAAATATCTGGTACAATATGTTGTTTTATGGCAATCCACATGATTTAGTCCACTTCAACTTCACTGTAGGAATAAAAAGTTCAGTTTATAAGGAATAAATATGGAAGGACTTATTTCTGTTGTAAAGATTTTCTGACAAGCAAAAATATAATGCTTTTTGAAAACCTCATTAGAAAATCAATTATATCATGACACTTAATGTTGTGTTATTTACAAGCAAGATGTCTTGTTGGGAAAAAATGCTATAAAAATTCACACTTAATACAGAAAAATGTTAGAACATAAAGAAGAGTTAGGTTTCATTATTAGCATGTTCAAAGTAGCAATTACCAAATACGAGTTTATGCTCAATCAAGAGCAGCAAAAAATATCTGCTCACAGAAATGACACGAAGTATTGCATGCTCAAAGGGAAAAAGGCAGAGACCCTTTAAGAGCAAACAATAATGAGTTTATTTACGGATTTGTTTTTATGCACAGTACACAGATCCTACACATCCTCTATCTCTTCTTGTTTTTCCTACTTACAGAGACCTTGATATCTCTGGTTTTAAATGCCTTCAAAAAGAAAAGCTTATACTGACTGACACCTGCCAAATGGCTACTAGGAGGATGTGGCCACTAAACCAAAATTTTTGCTTTGAAGAAGGCATAGAGCTGAACTATTTATTTTTGTCCAGGTTTAGAACCTAGTGCAGATGCTGATGCAATGTACTTCGTATCTGATACTCCATATCAGTTGTATGCGTCTAGGGTTCAACTCTAGTGTCTGTCTTGCAGGCCTGGGTCTGACATGAAACATGATTTTCAAATTAAATATTAAAAAATAAGAACGCACCAAAACTAAACCTTGAAGATTTCACTTCAGTAAGGAATAGTCCTAGTTTACATCTAGTCTGTCTAAGTACAGATTTTTTTTTTATGGCTAGAAAAATCAATTATTCAATTTATGTGCTGCTAATTAGAAACATATAAAATAAATTTTTGATTTTTTAAAAACTGAAACAGTTTTTAGAACTGAACTTGAAATGTAAAATGCTCGACTTGAAGTGGAAAATTTATTTGTCATGCAAACATGAGCAAGATACAGCTGACCTTTTGAACACTGCATCATTCATACCATGGTAAATACAAAAAATAAATTTCTGTCTGAAATTGTTGTCCTAAATGGTCTGCAATCTGAGTTTATATCAGATGCAGAACTAATGATGCTTATTTGCTGCAGAGAAGAAATGGAAATGTATAACTACATGTTTGTGTGTGTATTTCTAGCAGAAAATAAATATTACATATTTTCCTCTTCCATTCTACATAATGCTTGGAGTAGTTTATTGTATATAGTTATAAAGTTTCCATGTTTTCTCTGGTTTATAAGTTGAAAGTCCATATACATGCATACCTTTACTTTAGTATGAACATTTAGCCCATGAGAAGTAACCTTTGGCTGTAATGAAGATGACGGAACGTGACTTGAAGCATCAGAGTAGCACTGGAGGTAAGACTGTAGTTCCCAAGGACCTCCTCTTGAAGACATGAAGACAGGACCTGTACTTGCTTTCTTCTAGTTTCAGAAATCTCCTTATGAACAGTATGTAGTTCTGTAATTTGATTTATTGTTATTATTAATATTAGTATTAGTGTTAGTGTTAGTATTAGCATTAGCATTAGTATTAGTATTAGTAGTTGGTACGTGTACGCTCTGGAACAGAATGTTTTAAGTGAGGCACTTCGTGAATTCTTGATTTAATTAATTTCTTAGTGTAATACTCACTGAGTTGAGTTTATGGTCTTAACATTTTGGAGACATTAAAAAGCATGCATTTAACTGAATTTTCAAAACAGGCAGGGCAAGAGAAAAAAATAAACCTGCTGCTTGGGGATGATTGTTCATTGTTTTTCAGGTTTTCTATAGGCAGCCTTTTATAGAGAGACATCACTGTTTAGTTTTAAGCACTTATGAGCATCATTAATGTAGTCGAACATGTTTGGAATCTTATGGTTTCATCAAGTGAAATCCTTAGCCTTGACTTTGGGTCGCTGCTTCAGAAGAAGCTCAGGCAGAGCTTCATCGAGTGCCTGGTCTATCTTCCATGGGCAAAGAGATGGAGCAGATCTTGCCATATATTGATTTTACTTATGTTACTGTACTGGAGACTGGAATTGGCCTGATGTGTTTTGGCTTTGCTCCTCACAATTACATCCCATTTTTTTAATTGAAGCATTTCTGTAAGACTTACAGTACCTGTTTCCTTCCAGGGTTAGACCTGATTTAAGTTTTATAAAAAATATTTTTTCCTTGCTATTGAAGAATGGCAGCATTGCCATTGCCATACTGGGCAGAAAGATGCTTCCAGACACAAAGCCTTGCTAATCCAGTGTCAGCAGAACAAGGGAAGAGGAGGTGTTGGATCAGGATGTTGGAATGCTCAATTCAGAGCACAAAATGTATGTCCTGGGCCCTATCGTGGCCATCAGCATTTGTTGTTAATGAAGACCTCTTGAGACCTGGTTGTTATTGGTGTTTTGGAGCAAATGGTTGTCTCTGGTTTGTGCAAATAAGCATTGACTTGGACTTTTTTTATTCTGTACAGTCTAGTCCCCAACATCTGGCCAAGTGGAAGTTGTCATTGTTGTGGGGCTGACTGCTCTTTGCAGTCTGTTCTTTGTATAGCAAAAATTCTTAAAGATTGATTTAGCAACACACAACTCTCTTCCTCCCATATGAAGATAAGTTTAATAATGGATTACAGCTTTAGTAAACATTGTAACTATTAAAATAAACTGTCCAAGTATATTGAGCATAAACAGTATAATAAATTTCCTTGCTCAGGGTACCACTGATGCACTAAATGCACACTTCCTTCAAGCGTGAGTATTTTAGGAAGTAACAGCTTTGTAGGTTATCTGGGTTATGTGGAAAGATTCATTCTTACTTTTAGGAAGCTACAGAAGCTTCTGAAGTAGCATTGTGTATGTTTGTTATGAATAGACAGTGAGCGGTAATTTCATTTTTCTCCTTATCTTGACCTCTCTGCTCAGCCCTGAAACCACTTTGATGCTGCAGCATAAACCATTTATTTTTCCTTGCTTTCTTATGAGGAATCAACTCTTTTTTTTTGTTGTTGTGTAAGACTTGAAAAGAAAAATGTAGTGTCATGTAAGATAGGATGAGGGCTAGATAAGACCAACTCTCTCCTCAAATTCATTAATCTTGATGTTGCAAAACTCAGACATCCTCCAGCAAAAGCAGGCAGTTAGTTTTATATGCTGGGACTAGACTTAAACTACAGGCTGAAAAATTTGAGCCAAAACAGCTGAAATCTGGTTTCATGTGTGCTACACTTATTCTTTCCCAGGCTGGCAGCAAAAGGTGAAAGTCCTTAGTTTCTGGAAAGGAAAATCTCAGGTGTAAGCTTGGGATACTCTTATAAAAAAGAGAATGACATGTTAATGCATGTGGTCGTTGTCTGCCCTGCCCATCTGCCTGCCATCATCCCCTCCCCAGAGGGAGGTTTCTCTTCTCCCCATCCATCCCTGTCCTGTTGGACCATCACTGTAGGGGATGAGTTTTGCAACAGAGGGAGTGGAGTGCTGCCAGCCCAAGGGTAAGTTTTCCTTCCATCTGAGAGCTGCTCTTCATGTTCTTCTCAGATATGTTTGTTTGGCAAAAAAAATGGGACAGGTTTTCCCCCAGTGGCTTCCAAGGCAGCAAAGCGTGGATTAGCCCAAGGAGGCCATAAGAGTGGGAGCAGGAGATGGAGTCCAGACTCCTGTCAAGTTTGTCGCCATTGCTGTGGCTCCTCCAACTGTCATAGGAAGAGGATGGTCTAACTCTGGCACTGTCACCTGTCTCCTATCTGTGGGTTCCTAGCTACAGTAGTGCACTGACAGCTTTGAATAAAGTCTTGTCAACTGGTAGGCTTGTGATGTATCCTCGTAAGAGAAATTTTAAGGTGTGCTTCATCTGCATTTTCAAAAGTTTGATTATTTCAGCTTATTATTATTTAACATTCAGTCAGGCATTGGGAGGAGTTGCCTAGAGCAACTGTGCTGGCTCTGTCCTCAGGGATTTAGAAGACCCAGTGGACAAAGCCCAGAGCAAGCAGCTCCACTCTGGTGTGTCCCTGCTCTTAGCGAAGACAGGACTGGAGACCTCCCCAGTCCTTGCATCCAAGTGCATAAACAAAGCCTGCCTATGTACATCTCTCTGTTCAGTAATATGCTGTCATACCTATCTCCACTTCCCTCTGATCTTTGGGTTTCTGAAGTACGAGAGATGTAATACTCTTTGCAGTGAACTTGTCGCTCAGGAGCAGCATTGTTTATAGTAGCATTCAGGATCAGTATTGTGTGTGTTTACTGGGTCGCCTCCTCCCCCCAAAACATGGATTTCTAAGAAATTCCCATTTGAGTGGGGATGTTAGAGTGCGTGTTCTCTTGCTTTTGCACTGTTAAGTGTCATATTGCAGGTCTAGAAAATCATCAGAAGCAATTTCCTACAGCTGTTACTGAGTACGTGGTGCTGGTGACTCAGTGTTCTGTGAATTTTGTGGAGAAGTGTGTAGGTGGGCAATGAGGATACTGTCAGCATCGCTGTCAGTCTGGCAAAAGTTCTTGTGCAGTGAATTTCCAGACCTTGATCACCATAGGCAAGAGAGGCTCTTCTCATTGGCGCGGCCTGAGATGACCATAAGAACAGGAGCGATAAATTTAGATTATTTTGGCATCTGTAGGTCATTATTGGAATTATAGCAGCTGGCTGCTAGGTCATAAAGTTACTTTGACAGGTCATGAATACTGAAAGTACTCTAACTACCATGCCTTGCTCTTATCGTCCTCATTCATTATTGTCAAGAAGATATCCTCTTAGAAAGAGTGAGCGTAAAGTTTAAGAAGGGATAGGAGGAGAAGCTTTTTAATAATATTCCTTTTTCTTCCCTCTTTCTAAAACATGAGATGAAAGACAAGGTTAAACAGTTGGAAGGGAAAAAGACATGCTGAATTTGAAATGCTTACTCATTTATAGTTAACAACTTATTTAACTGCTGCGTCTTTCTGAACAACAAGCTCATGATGTGATCATAGCTCATAGAAATGAAGACTGACCAACTTTATCATCATTAGTTGTGCTTACCTTGCTTTGTATTGCATAAGCAGTAAAGACATCTGCTGGATTTGTTCAGAGCACAGATTCATTTGTTATTCTATAATAGCAAGTAATTTTTTAGAGCTTTGAGTCGTAATACATGCTTACGCACACCAGCGGGGGAAGCTGGCATGTACCAATTGTTCTTAAATAATTACAGGAAAATTCTTATAATATTAGTATAATCTTCAGGCCCTCTTTATTTGAGGTTAGCAGAAACAATTTAGTTGTAGAGTTGGTGATGGTGATGATGTGTGGTATCTGTGCAAGCCTGTTCCAGCCTCCATTTTGTTCATCTTTAGCCACCTAAAGCATAGGAAAAGGTAGTCCACAGCTGAACTTTCAGCCTGAAATTCAGAGGCTTGGGAGGAGAGGTCAAAATGAATTATTTCAAGCATCAATTAAAAATAATGAAGGTAAAGTCCATTGTTTATGCATTTAGATCTGTAACAGCAATGTATACCTATTTTTGAAAATTTTCAAAATTTTTCTTTCATTTTCATTGTATGCTTGTTTTCTGTATGTAACTGTCCAAAGTATTATATCTTGCATTGTTAGTCCTCTTTATCTAGCGTAATTCTGTATCATCTGAAAATGGAAGAACTGAAATGAGTTGCCTAAAGGACAAGTAAGCACCAAGGAAAAGAGGAATTTTTAGTTTCATTGTCGCTTTCCAGTGTGCCCATTACTGAATGGTTTAGTTCCCCCTTTCCCCCTCCCAGCCCTGCTGCCTTACAGCAGACGTGGACCTGGGCTCAGGAAGCAATGTCACGTGTAGGTCTGTGCTGCTGATGCAGTACCATTGCCAATCTTCTGGAGCGTAGCAGTCTCTTGTGCAGTTTTGAAAGCTAAATTCAAATGACAGAAGTGTAAGACTTGTTAAAGTTCATTAAATATAAATCAGGCTGAATATTTTGTGTGTTCTTAGTAATTATACTTCTAAACCTGTCTGTAATGAGCGGATGTTTCCTATGATGAAAGTTTACAAATTTTTTTTTTATAATATCTGATGAAGTACCAGTAGCAATGGGTAGCACAAAGGATTTTATGCACATTGCTATTGCTGAAAAATTAAGGGCTTGATCTTATCCCAAAACACAGTGTTTAATGCCACATTGTTTGAAAAATCAGCTGCTGTGTTTACAAACACATGCACACTAACTGATTTTCCACAATATATTGCAGTGCATGTCAGAGGGCAAGGAAAAGCCTGGAAGCTTTACTAAGTATTACTAAGCATGTACAAATAATTAGGGGGGAAAAATGAAGTGTTAATTTGGAAGAGAAATGCTGAGCTTGAGACCTTCAATGTGATTTAATCTGAGATCAACCTTGTTGTCATTATTTCAAGCCAAAAATGTAGCTTAAGACAGAAAGGAAAAAAATATTGTACGTCTGTACGTGTGACAACTTTTAATATAGTATATAAACTACATGAAATTTCTCACTGACATTGATCAGATTTGAAACTTCATACTTTCTTAATTCAATCTGTTATTGACAGTAATATATTTTAACTCAAGAATGTGTTCATTCAGTGCATATTGACTCGGCTTGTTAAAATTTTCACAGTACATGCTAACATTGGATTTTCTGTCACAGTGACTTAAGACATGGGGACAGCAATGAATGATTCCTGCCAGTCAATGAACTTTAACTGGAACCCCACTTGAATGGTAATAATCTGCTCCTGTAATTGCTGTGGAAAAGAAAAAACCTCTAGAGATTTTACATCTAATCATTTATTTATAAATCTGTAGATAGCAGTCTGCAGAACGCGCATTGGGGGTCAGCTTTGTGCTCAGCCCCCTTGCCTGGTGTTTACATTTCACAGTGGCTTTTTACCGGAGTTTCAGCCTACATGATCAGTCAAGCACTTTGGTTCACTGGATAGCTGCTCTGCACATCATCGCCTTGGCCCAACTACTTCATTCCCAATGCCTCAGTAGAGGCCATTCCCCTCTGTATTAGCTGAAATATGCATGTTTTTCCATCTCATTAATTCAGTCTACATACAATTAATTTTTTGCCTATTAATAAACCCCTTGGTGTTAGTGACAGCTATCTAAACTACAATACCTTGTGCAGAGCAAGATAAATGTGCCTGCAGTTTTTAGCATCTTCGTTTTCAGTTTTATTTTCCTTCCTTACTCTGTGTAAATGACATATAAATTGCTGAAGAGTTCAAATGATGCCCATTCCTCTCAAACTTAAGTCCTGATAAGTTTATAATAATTATTAGCTCAATTTTTGCCAGGAAAGGTAGGCAGTTAGTAAAGACCAGCCTTTAGGGATACAGTCATTGACTTGTGTTATTATCTTATAAATACAAACAAAAAATAACAAAGTCCTTGGTTAATGAGTGGATATGAGATCTTTGGGCTTGGCTCAGTGGAAGCTGACGTTAACATAGAGGTTGCATACCTAGACTGTAACTCCTTTATAGTATGTATACCCTTAAATTGGTAGTTGTCCCTTTTATCTGCCTTAACCTAGCTAATTTAGCAAGTAGCTCCTCATTTGGACTGTGCACACTTAAATGGGGGAACACAGCTAATTAGAAGTGGCAAGTAAAAGTTTGCTTACACGGATAATCAGATGCAGCTTTAACAGAGATCTGGACAGACTCATTACTGGTGCTCTGGAGGAGCCGCTCTGATTCTTGACATTGCAACTTAAATTTTGATTTGATCTCTTATAATTTGCAGAGAGGGTTTTTGGATCTTGATGTTTCAACACACTGTAAGGGCGATGAAAGGAAGGAAAATGGAGCGTTTGCAAACGCTTGGGCAAGATGATGGCTTTCAAACTAAGAAAATAATGAAATCCTGAGGTTCAGCAGCGTGACTCCAATAAACACGCTGCCCTTTGCATTATGCTGATGGGCCTTCAGTTATTGCTGCTGTGTAGGCCATACGATTGGCTTATGCTAGCAGAGAGTCCTGTCTGGTCCACATGTCTGGCTCTGAAGTGATCCTGGCATAGCAGAGTCCAGCCAGGGCGTGCCCAGCACAGTAGCTTGTATCTTTTCATGAAAGCAGTCAGGACTGGTTTGCTTTTCTGTATTGGCTTTTACTCCTTTTTCTCCTACAAAGAAAGCCAAATTAAAATACATAGGCAGTGTAGGACACTGGGATAGGGGTTAAAATGTTAGACTGAAATTTGATTTTATAATTGCGTGTGCATTGCTAGTTATAAATCATGTCCCTAGTGGGAGCAGAATATGCTATTTATATTCCCTAGTTGGGGGGGTGCCAGTGTCCCCAGGAAACTACCCTTGGCAGAAGAGAGCACTTCCCAAGTTTGAGACAGAGCTCCTAAAAAGAGATGGATGTTGTCCTTGGTTAAATCCTCACCATGCGTTTGCCAAGCCTGTCCAGCCCCACCAGCCTCACTCCAGGATCAGGAGTTCAATCGATAGTGCCAGGAGAGGAAGCTGTGCTTTAATCTTGGCACAAGTCTGAGATGATCAGTACTGCATGACGGCCTGTTGGCAAACACGTGTGATAACTTTTCTTGATGGCTGTTGTTCATGTCATGGGGACGTGCTGATGTGCAATAACAAGTATCAGTGCTTGGCATATGTTAATTTTAAAGGTGTCCTCCATTTGCTGTGCTTAGTACCATTTTCACTTTACTTCCCTCTGAACGGAAATTCAGAGTACACTTGACAAGGCTGGCATGGGCTGAAGACTGGTGCAGCACAGACTTAAAAATTTGAGTTCAGAACTCACGATACATGTGTTGTAGTAAACCATCTTTGTATATGGTTGAGAGAATTTGCTAAGCTTATCTTTGCTTCTTCCCATATACTTATTTTAATAAGCTAGTTTAGTCATTCAGCTGGTTAGGGTTGTGGTTTCGAGGATCTCTTAATTTGTTTTTATGTATATATTGTATTTGGTATTAATATAAGTGTTTGCCAAAATAATTTTAAAAACGATCCGAAGGTAATTCAATATTTTCCTGCTGGTTGTCTCCAGAAGCAGGCACTGCTGCCTTGCGAGAGCCAGCAAGGAGCACAGGAGTAGCGTGGTAGGGATACACAGCTGACCTCATCCCTGTTCCCAACAGCACAGAGGGGTCAGGGCTAAGCGGCGCAGCCTCAGCCTGGGCAGCTCGTGGAGCTGCATGGACTGGGAAGATGGAGCAAAGAGCTGAATTGTATCATCCTTTAACTTCAAGATCTCGTTTTCAATGCCAGTGACAATATTTCTGGTTAGAACAAAGTTTTTATTCAGTTTGTTTATTACCATCTTAGTAAACTGGAAAAGAGATTTGCAATAATAATGTAATTTTTTTTTCTGCTGCTAAGGGTTTTATTATTCTATCCTTGCCAGAAAGCACATTTTAAGAGCTCAAATTCAAAATTAAATATGACCTCAGTGTTTTAAAATACAATTACAATAACTATCCATTTAGAAGGTTTTTTCTTTTACTTTTGACATATGGTCAATATACTTATGCCAGTTATTAAAGACGTTATTTTATGCTATGCTAACTATTTAACATTGCAGCTGCCATAGTAAATACACACTGATGACAAGGGGTGTTGAGGAAGCATGTTACATGAACTGCTTCTTAGATTAAATTACTATAGTGTCTGTACATAGGTAAAGAAAAAAATCCACCATACTCGATACGAGAAATTTATATTATTTATATGGAACAGAACATACCAATTTACAAGAAAGGCACTTAAGTGGGAAGCTTATTTATTAATGAGTGTAGTACACAAGCTAATGGGGTTGTAATGCAGATGCACCTAACGCTCAGAGGACACAGTCTCCGGGCGCCACTCACCACTTCAAAAGAGAAAGGAGAGAAAGCATACTTGAAAAATATTTCTGCACAATTCAAAACAGAGTCAGGTAAAGTAGTTTGATCTGTCTCATCTCAGACAGAAAGATGATCTATGAGCATCTCCATCTCTCCTGTCACAGAACATCAGCGAGGTTGCAGAGTAGGAATGTGCCAGTGCCAGGGCTGCAATGCACAGCTTTCACTAGGTGCGCCTTTGTCTTCCATGGTGGGATTTTGGATGTGATTGTAAGGTCACATCAGGTCTGCATCCCAAGGAAACATCTTTACATAGAGAAGTCTCAAAGCTTCTGGATCCCAGCAGCAAGGCTCCCTGGCGTTTGCAGGAGGGTGGGAGAAGCAAGAGGCATGCCAAGGCCAGGGTGGCCCATGAAAGGAACAGTTTTTTTAAATTACAGTTCCTATATTCAGTCTTTAACAAACTTCTTTTGAGGTAGCAGTTTATAGACTCGTATTTCAGTTAATTATAACAGCAGTTTTTTGAATCAGTATTTTCATTGGTTTTATTGATGTGCCCTACTGTTTTTCCAATCTTGTGATTGGGTTCTGCTTAGTCATCTGGGAAAAGAAAAGCTTTTGTCCCCGTATTAGGAAGATGCAAGGAGGCAGCTGTGGGCAGCTTGGGAGGCGCTCCTGGGCAGGGGGGTGGTGTTCACGGGAAGCCCTGTACCACTCCTGAAGGTTGCTGCTGCCTTCAGGGGGCTTCCTGTGGTGCATCTGCAGAGCCACCTCAGATACAGCTTCATCTCTCTCTTGTGTGTATGTGCCCATGCTAAAGAGACCGTCCCTGTCTGTGCAATGGTTTTCAATAACATAAAACCTCCAAAGAGGCAATCCATGGCACTGTAGTGCATTGCAAACAGTAAGCAAGGAGTGCTAACAAATGTTGGTTAAAATGAAGGAAAATACTCCATATTTTTTTGTTGTAGGGTTAAATTTCTAGTTTTGAGGCCAAATTGGTAGGAAGTAAAGCCAGTTCTTTGTTGAGTAGTGCCATTTTAGGAAAGGTCTTGCCAATGTGTGTGGGAAGCAATCTCAAAGCCCTATAGGAAAACTTTGGAGAGAGTATATTTATTAACTATGCTGTTTTAATTGGCATGTATTAGCAGTTTTTTCTGAGCAACCTGTTCTCAGCTTATGTTGACAGGAAGATTTGGATGATGAATGCCTGCTAGGAATCCAGATGTTGACATATTTCATGATGGTTTCGTCTGCTGCCAGTGTTTGTTTCTGTGGTTTCTGAGTGTTCATACCTGGTTTAAAAAAAATAAAATGAATACCATTTCTTTGCACCAATGTTAGATGCTTCAGAGTAACATGAGGAGGATCAAACTGGCCTCAAGGGATTTGTCTGGGGCCTTTCCTGCTGTCCTGTCTTCCATATAGCTTCTCTGGTGTGCAGTGCATCAGAAGGGTCTCATTCACATAAGAAAAATATTTTCTTAATTTTTTCAAGCAGTAGATGGGCAGTGAGCACATCTCTGGTTGTGGCAGCAGTGCACACATCAAGTCATCTGTCCTGATGGGAGATCCTGCATGTCAGGCATCAGATGAGCCTATGCTTATTCCTACAGGAGATGCTCAGAGGACACAGACCGCTTTACACCTAGACTGGGAAGCTACTTTGAAAAAATCCTGATGATTTGAATTCTTAAGAGGTTCCTGGTTTATCTTCATCTTAATTCATTTTAATAGGCTGGAATATCTACAGGTGCTTTTAATTATAATTCTTGGTGCTCACTTTCGTTTGGAATTCATGGACTAACGCATGTCAAGATGGACATCCAAAGTCAGAGCCAAGTTCCAATTATTCAGCCTTAGGTTTTCCTCCTTCAGTTACCCCATGCACCAGTGACCTGCATCTTGCAGTATAAGGATTGTAATGTGTGTTTTAACTGTCTCAGGTTTCTTTTTTTAAAAAAAAATCCATGCATAATAGGGATAGATATTATTAGATATATTGGGAAAATGTACATTTTACTTCAGATACCAGTTAGCAACTGGGTTATTACTATGAGGCAAGATTCTGAATAGAGCTGATGGAGTTTGTGTACAAGGTGATGTTACGTGGCAGTTACAGAGAGCTGGAAAATAGTGGGGGGAGCTGTGGTGAATATCCTAAAACAGCTAAGTGGAGAAGCAAAGGGAGTCTGGTGTGTGGTTTAAGGGTCCCCTGCAACCAGCCCTAACACAGTTAATTGCCTGTGATAAAACCAACCTCAGATGTCTGATGGGAGACTTCTTTTATATAAGAAAAAAATGTTTTGTAACAATTTCTTGTAAGTGCTAAAATTAACTGACTTTCTTTTAACCTAATTATAGATAAAACTGATGATACTACCTATGCTTAATGTTGCCTAACATCTTGGGTGAGAGTGTGCCGCTGCTTGTAACTTGGCTGATTTTTTGCTTTAAACTATTTCATGTGAAACATCTGCTTAATTGTTGCTGGTTGAGGGTTTTTTGGGCATGTTCTTCATTTCCCTCATTCTCAATCTAGAGTAGCATGGTCCTTTCCAATGAGAAGATACACATAATTTTTTTTTCCTTTTTTAAACAAATTTTCCAGTCATTCTGCTGCCAAATCCACTGAGTTGAAACAGAAATATTTATGAAGAGGCCACTCTGATACCAGGAGTATTTTTGTTCTCCAAACACAACCCAGCTGTGGGCCTTTGAAGAGTGTCATTCATAGAGGTGGAATGGGTCTCTCTGGGGAAGGACATCTCTGGGCTTGATTAGGGACGAACACAAAGGTGATGCAACTTCACAGTGCTAATGAGCACCGGAACTAACTATAGTTTCTTTGACCTGCCTTGACTTCTGCTAGCATAAATGAGGTAGAAATTTGCAGGATGAAATCTAGAGATAATGAGAATTAGTGGCTGGGATGGAAAGAAAGCAATACTTGAACTGGTGGCCAGCACGGAAGTGGACCATGAATTCTACTGTAGAGCAGTGAGGTCAGACAATGAGTAGTACTGACATGGTCTGAACAAAGTGAGTTAAGGAGAATGGGAAAGAGGGTGAATGGTGGCCAAGGGTAGAAAAAGGGCAGAACACTGAAACTGGACAGTGTCGGGAGAGGAGAGGAGCCTGGCATGGAATGGGCAATGAAGCAGGGCTTGGGGCATTGGGATGCACAGCAGAAGATTGAGGTGGATGAAGAAGCGTAACTCCTTAGTGGTTACCCTTGTAACTTACCATGGTTTGAACAGAGATCTTTGTCCATAATCAGATACATTTCTCTGAGAAGGCAGTAATTATGTTCAGAAAAAAAAAGCCAAGATCATATACGGATAGCATTGTTTACTTGAACATGTTTCTTGTGTTCCTAGGAAAGTCCACTGCTCACTGATTGCTGTGTTTCCTCCATGGTCTCACAGTACTATATCCCAGGGCAAGATCTTGTTTGAAATCTGTGTCTCTCTGTATAGGATTCCAATCAAAACTTTAATGGTACAGGGCAGTGAGTAACATTTAATGACCTTCAGTGCTATCACTTGAGTCTTTTGGGCATTGACATTGATTTTCCTTATCTTGGCATGTGAAGACAGGAGTCTCACTCCCTTCTCTAAAGTGTTTGCTGGTATGCACTAGTAGCACAAAATAAGCAGGCAGCGGCTTTCCAGGCATCGCAGCTGGCAACAGCAATGGTCTGTGTATAGTGCTTTCATAGCCACTCTCCGTTTTGTACCTGAACTTAACAGCTTTAATTGCAAGAGGTGGAATAAAGATTAGGCCATTTGGATACCTGTGTGTTTTACTCAAGAGGTGCATCTGTTTATTTGGGATTTGTATTTGATACCCAAATTTTTGTGCAGAAGCTTCTTTTTCAGGGTAAAAGAGAGGCACCTTTTTGACGTAGAATTTCTGACCTAGTCAGATCCGTAAGAATTTAAAACCTCAATAACCGCTAAAAGCAGAACAGAGAAAATATTGCAAAGATTCTATGGCAAGGAATAAGTCTAAGTTCTGAGTTCTTGTACCCTTCAGTAAATGCATTGATTTCATCTTAATAGGTCTTAAAAGGAACTGTGGTGGGGTCATTCAACAAGAATTGAGTATTATTTCCGTTTATTGCAACACTCATCCTTTTTTAAATCTCTCTACTATCATACAAACACTTCATTTGAAAGAAGCTAAATTAAACTATGTAAGGATGTGCTTCTCCATGAATTTTAAACCTAAAATCTGCTTTGTTCATTCATTCAGTTGTGGGGGAAAATTGCAACACAGACATAGGGCTATTTGAACTCTTTATTTGCCACATTTACAATATTAATAACACTGTTTTTAGAAGTTGTCACATCAAGTAAAAGATCTTCATTGCAGACTGTCTTTTGGGGCCAAATTGAGACTGGATGCATGCATTTAATAAATTGTAGTCTCAAGTAGTCATTTTTGTAAATAATTAGCTTTGGTGAAAGAATAAGTTAGCATATTGTATGCATCTAATGTTGCAAATGTACATACAGCAAACTTTCCTATTAATCAACAGTCAAGCACTGTAAGTTGGGTCTCATACATAATGAATTGTTCTTAAACCTCATGGGTTTCATTGATAGAAAAATAAGAGAAAACACAAGTGTAGTAAGCTTTTGAATAAAATTTAACGAGATTGCTCTGCATCCTGTAATCGTTTTGGAATCATTAGAGACCAGATAATTCATCTGCAGTTTTGGGGTGGCTTTAGCCTTCATCTATCACAGAAAGCCTATTTAAATGACATTTAAGTGTTGGTAAAATACATTTTTATTTAATTTCACAATGAAAGCTTCAGTAAAAATGCCATCTAGCTTTATGTACATTATGTAAAGAATAATGCTGCATGACTGAGTCTCATTTTAATGTTAATTTTTGTGTTCTAATCATTCCTGATTCTTCCACCTGACGAGAAACACACCAACTATTTCTCTAAGAAAAAAATTATTTGGTAAGACAAGCACAGACGTATATAAATATAAGAAAGAGACAGCCTTCGTTTTTCAGACAGGGCAGCTTTTCATACAGACCTGATTTTTGGTGACTTTGCACAAATGGGTGTTGCATGGATGCCTGTCTTCAATCATTTGTTTAAAATAAGAAAATGCCATTTAAAAACCAAACCAGTACATAACCTTTTAAATTATATTTATTCCTCGTACCTATTTCATGGGAAGAGTTACCATTCATATCCTAGAGAATCAGCAGTGAATTCTCATGCAAATATAAAAATTTATTCTGACTTAGGACCTCTTCACAATTCCCCGTACTAATGACCCTAAGCCAAGGAGGTGCTTGATCCGCCTGATGTGCCCCAGCTGACCAATGTTTAGGGGATGGTTTAATCATGGATACTCACTGCCAGGAGACATCCTGCACCAATGGTAGCTTCAGTCAGTGCAGGAGCCAGTCTGAGAGGCCATAACCTGAGTAGCAGGCACCAGGAAGAAGGGCGTATGGTTGAGCTTGTCGAGTCCTTGGGTTGTGGCATGGCATCACATGTGGAAAATGATCTAAGGAACCTTTCTTGTCACTGGTCTGAAATCACTTAGAGAATCTCCACTTCTGTCCAGTGCTCCAAGGACAGTTTTGTTCCTCAGAGGGATTATGGCAACATACTAAACTCTTCCCAAATGTGATGACAGAATACTGCTGTAAGTGGGTAATACTCCTAGAATTTGTTTTCTGTTCACCCATGGGCTGATTCCTTCTCTAAGATCCTTTTCAAGAACCCTGATATCAAACTCTTCTGCCCCCCTCCTCTATTTTCAACCCTAGCATGACGGTAAAAGCAATTCAGAAGTCTACCTACATTGGCCCTCCTGTTTGACTTTAAGTAGTTCTGCAGTCTCCAAGAGAGCTGTGTCTAAATTGCGGTCAGATCGCATCGCGCGCTCTGGCCGCCAAGCAGGGCTTCTGGGTCATGTCAGAGCCCATTCATTATAGTCGGAGTTTGTGGCAGCAACAGGCCTCTGGTCTTTCTCCCTTAACAAGAGGATTAGCATGACAGCCACATGGAGCTCCTTACAGACAGTCACCAAACACTTGCATAGGGTGGGCTTGAATTACCCATTGGGATGACTACCAAGGTTGGGTTTCCCTGACACGGTGCAACCTTGGGTCCAAAAGTCCTGGTCCCTCTGATGGACTTCCTCTTTTGGGAAGGCTTCTGTAATGTACCACCACCACCCCTTTTGTTGTTTTTGTTGCTTTGTATTGTTTTAGGAGAATTTTGGGAGGAGAGGGGGAAAGGATATTTTAATATAAGATACATGCAGATTCTTTTTCTTACTGTTTGGTTTCCATCCCCCTTTCCTCCATTAATGCATTCCTATCAGAGCCCTTTACATCCTCACTGGACATAGAGTAATTGTGATAATTTTTGGACCTGTTTAAGGCACAGACTTGTAAGAAATTGAATGACCAAGGAAGCATCAAAATACAGAGGAGAAAAAACATGGATATGTCCTGCTGACAGCAATTTTTCCTATTTATCCCAGCCTGAAGGTACTCCTCCAGCTGGAGACGCTGAGCATTTTGCTACCCTGTAAATGTGCTTGCAGATTTCCGTGGACAAACTGCAATGTTTTCTATTACAGGTTTAGTTAAAATTTAGTGTCTGAGTCTGCCAGGTAGTTCTCTGTCTTTTTCCTGCTTGTAAATTGTGAAGCCATAAGCACTGGGGAGCCTCAGGAGCAGTCAGGGCTCCCTTTTTGCTTTCTGCTCCTTCTTGCCTGCCTCTGTCTCTACCCATCAAACCTTCTGCAGGCAATGGGTTTGCTGCCTGGTTTTCCTACTTTGCAGTCTTCCCATCTTTCTTCGCCTAGTTAGACTCTATGACATGGACTTCTGCTGTTGGCTTTGATGAAGGCAGACTAAGAGAAGGGTGTGATGAGATTTTGTGCCTTCTGCATCGTGAAGAGTACAGCTAATGATTGCTTTTACAGCATTCTGGTCATAACAAGATCCAAAAGCCTCTTAATCGGAATGAATTTATTTATGTTTTAATATACAGTTTGGTTTTAATTAACAAAAGTGTATATGTTTTTTGTTCAGGGGATACAGTGGAAAAATTATGTATGTGCTTACAAAACATAGAATAGGATGAGGTTGAGTTTCCAAATATGTTTGATTTCTATATATCTGAAGATGGTAGGATATTGCAGATCCTGTGATCTTCAGTGCCGTATGTATCATGGTGTCAAAAACTGCTACTAGCAGTGTGACAAAGACCCTGATTTCCATGAGAACACATTGGGAAGCTGTATGTAAAAACATACATTCCGTATCTTTTATTATTTATTTTTTATTTGAGGTCATTATTCCTACTGTTATCTGAATGGAGATGTTGTATCTATTATAAATATATTGTGGGAGTCAATACAACATTCTCATAATATTTACCCTAATCAAGATGGTAGATCTTAGCTTTACCCTAAGGAACCTGCCAGCGCAGCCATTGTGGTATATTCCCCTTATATTAAATTATGCAACTCGAAGTCCACCCTGTAGCGTTTCTGTTAAGGTTTATTAAGGACTGACTGAGGCAAAAAGTAGCTCAAAAATAAAACAAATAATTAAAAACATACCAGTCTAGAACATGGTTACCCACTGAAGCTTCTCACTACATTTCTCTGGTTTTCATAATGGTTAATCTGTTTAGGATGATCCTGCAGTCAATATGCTGCTTACATGTTTGTTCTGGAACCATATTAGAAACTTTCAGTTCTTGGCAAGTAGTTTGGAAGGAGCCTGTTAAACTGAAACAGGTGATGTTTCTGCTTTTCTCCCCCTCTGCTAAAATCGTCTTTTCCTTAATTTCATCTCATGCAAACATAAGAAGTCACAGAAGAGACACAGTTTGGGTAGTGCCTCAGGAAGATACCTCTCAGATGCATGGAAACAAGAGCCCAGTGGCTTCCGTAGTTTCTTCAATCTTAAAAAGAGCTATAATGGAGATGCATATATAGGATTGGAGTTAAGAATGGTGTGGAATAGCTGGCATATGTGTAAACTGGAGCAGTAGGTCTGCACCTGGGTTGTGGTGGATTCCCATGCTGGGGCTGACCTTAGATCTCTCTTGGACTTCACCACTGCCAAGAGCTGAACGCTCAGGCTGGAGATCTGTAGCAGCAGCAGTCATTCCCTGGCCTGAAAAAAGGTCTCGTTTTGAGAGACATCCAACTTAAATATATGTATATTTATAGATGTCTGCTTTTTATAGCTTAACAAGCAATTCATTTTTCAATTTGAGGAGTATGGAGTTTTAATTAAGCATCACATTATAAAGCCATGTTGATGAGTCATTCGCAGCTGAATATCCATTTATCATCAGCACAAAGTTAAGACATATATTCAGCTTAACAGTAGACATTAGAGGCTGGCACAATAATGTAAATAAAAAAAGGTTTAGTTAAAAAAAACAAACCCACAGCCTAAAAAAACTACAGTACTGATTACTTATTGAGCAAGTGTAAATACAGCTCACTTGGAATTTTTGGAGATGCCAGGCAGCACCCAACACAATTCAATAGTGAAAACAGGTGCAAGAAATTCTGCAACAGAAGTGTAAGTAGTTTAAACAAGACTACTGCCTTTTAAATAAATGCTTTTCATTATCCTAGCCACACTGCAAAAAGGATGCTGGTACTTTTTAAGGAAAGAAAATTAAATTCTCCAATGCAATTATAAAACAGTCTGCTGTTTAGTTTCTTGCATTTTTAGGTGAATAAGCTTATTTTATTTTACAGTATAAAAGTGAAAATTAAGTCTTGCTGAAGCACAGGTTTAAGATACAAGCTTTCCATAGGTAATGCACTGAACGAATAGGCACTTGGCCACCACCTTGTGTGCTGCTGGCTCTGCGCCACTGGTGGCTCTACAGTGTGGAGCAAATCCTTCCCTCTGGAGACTACCAAGGGCAGGATCCCATTTTTCTTGTTGTTTATTGCTAGAGATTAGGTACCAGGAGTTAATATGAGTTTTAGGTATTTTTCTCTAATGTTACACACTAATTTCTTTCCTGTCTGTCTTGACATTAGAGATGCCCAAATATCAATTCATGTAATAGGGTATTCAGAAACCTTCCAAGAAGCCTAACATTGAGCAGAGGAATTTCTTTCTCATTTACTTATGAATGCTTTGAGACCACTTTTGCGTTGCTTTTGCAAACATACGTATGGTTTATTTGGACCAAAGCATGGCTTTGAAGCCTGAGAAAATGCTTTAAAAGGCAGCTGGTGTTTTAAGTTGAATTTTTAATGATGAGGTAGTTTGTAGAAGGAGTGCTGCTATGCAACTTTGGAAAGAGAACAGGAAGGAGGAAAATGAAGGGAAGGGAGGAGGGACAGTAGAAGACACCCATGCATAAATTATGTTCATTCTTTTTCTGTATTCATGCTGTCAGATTCCCAGGAATAGTTGTTAGCATTCCTAGCCAAGCAAAATTAATATGAAGATTGATTTTTTTTTTTTAACTTTCTGCCAATTTGAATCTCTCAGCGTGTATGTTGGCAAATCAACTTTATATCCTACAGGAAAAGGAGTCAATGCATTCTTAGAAAGCAATTTATTTTTGTAAGTGAAACTTTTCGTTTCTTGACCAAGGTGGACATGGCCGTGGAAGTCGCAGGCATTATGAAAGTGTCTGGTGTTGAAGTGGTGGAGAATGGTCTCACCAAAAACATCCAGAGATCTTCAGTAGCAATGAGGCACTGTCCATAAGAGCAGTAATTAAAAATAAATTTAAAATTAAGCCTTATATCCACAGAGTCCTGGCAGGGAAGACCTAGTGGAAGTGAGGAATGCGTATGTGATGGCAGGGGGAATGTATCCATGCATGGCATGACTAAGTCATGCTATGGTACACTGCAGGTTCCTGCAGCAATCCCAGCTACCTAGATAGGTAGCAGCTGCTATAATTTGTGTCATCTTGAACAGACCCATGGACCATTGCTCTGTTCCTTTTATTAAATATGGAGCTAATAGCCTGACGGTTAACTTGAGGCTTCAGGCAAAGTTCTGAGCAGCCCATTGTGCCAGCATTGGTAGTGCTGCCCCTTGCCAACACGGGCATGGTACAGTACCTGTTTGGGGGAGAACGATGGTAGTTTGGTGCCTTTCTAGAGCATGAGAAAATTACGGTTGCCTGTCTGACAGCATCAGGCTGGGGTAGTTGGCAGCAGAGCTGGGAGCCCAGCTGCTGGGGGCTGCTTTCTTGCAGAGCAGCAAGGAGATGAGTCTTGGTTTTATGATGATATTGCAGTCCAAATCATTTCCAGACTCCCGAGAATGTGAAAAAAAGATGATGTGAAAAACATAAGGTTACAGTAGTTTTGAGTGCTTTCTATGCTCTTCTGGATAAATGGAGCAGAAAAGTCTACCAAGTTCTCTTTGAGTTTTCAGAAGCATTATTATGTTCTGTAGTTATTATATTGTCATAGCTCTAACAATTCACAGTAAAGCTGAGCTATATTCTGCTGAGTCTCGTGCATGTGCAGAATAACGGATTATCTGTGGTGTCGAGAGCTTGGTTTGAGGTCCATGCTGAAAATATTCATTCAAAAAAGTTTATACACAGCTTGGCATGCATTTCTTTTTAACAAAGAGATTATCAAATAACAAAATGACATAACATGGACATCAGTTTCAAAAAGCAAATTGACACTACTTCACACACAACAAAAGAAAGAGGACAATTAAAAGCATTAATTTGGTAAATAAATTGAAAGAAAGAAATAAAATTGCACTTCATTTCTGGCAAACTGGATCCAAAGCTGATTTTTCATTTTTGTTTTGCCTCTGCTCCATGTTGTCAACTCAAATTCTTGTGCGACTGGAGTATTTTAATTGTCTCCCTCTGTGTCCCTCTTCTTCCCTGCCACTTTCTAATCAGTAATTGTATGGCCTTCAGTGGTTAACAATTAATCAGAAAATGAATTGGGGATGTGGGAGATGGCAGGGCCGTTTGATCATGCACTAGACTAGTGAGGGCTTTCCTTCTGAGAGTAACCCTGACCCAGCTCCTGCCTGCACATCATTTATCCTGTCCAGAGGCAGAGCCTGGGCTGGTGTCTGATTACACCGGCATCCCATCGTGTTTGACTCCGTGAGCTGTTGTGGATCAAGCATATAAAGGCATTTGGTCTTTCTGCAAAGGTGCCTTGTGGCAAAAGCAGACATGGTGTCTTTTATGCCATTACTTGTACATCACACATTTCATTTTCTTCAGCTTTCTGCTAGGAGAGAACTAACAAAATATTTTCACACACTTCCAGCTCACTCAAGCATATTGGAGAATTTGAGCTGATTTACCCTTCCCCACACTTGGGTGACAGAATTGCTCTTGGGTTCCTCTTTCTGCTGTTGTCTGAGGTTCATGTGTATTTTGGTTTTCTACAATTTTTTCTCCTTTATCCTGCTTTGTGGAACATCCAACCTCTCACCAGAAGACTATGCTGTTGTGTTTTAGTAGCACACTGTTGAGAAACTTCTTGTTCTGGACTCTGGCTGTATTTCCAGCTGGGGGACAAAAAGCTGCAGTAATCAGAAAACCTTAGGATGGCTCATCAGTGGTGCTTAAAATTCTGGGTATGAAAAGACTGCTGGCAGGGCTTGCTCTTTTTGGCAGTCACCGTTAATGTTGTCTCCTTATCAGTCTTCCCGTCGTTTCTCTTGGGTGCATTGCTAATGGGCTCTCTTTGTTTATCGGTACCCTGAAACTGGTCTCTGCAGTTTTGGGAGACCCTTTAACAGTGCTGTTTTGCCTAACTGAAAGCACACAGGTCAGGAAAAGATGGGTGAATATTTGCCAATCCAATGTTCACATTTTCATTTCTCTCATATACACGTTGCTCGTTCAGTGGAAAATAAGAAAAAGGTAGTAAGGGAAGAAGTACGTTTTTGTTTGCAGGTGCCTGCTGTTTGCTTGCTTTGCTCTTCAGTATCCTGCAAGCATGAGCTGCCATTGAAAATCAAATGAATTCTCAATTGCTTCCTTCCAATTCAATAAGTGGATGAAAGCAGAAACCTGCCACTGTCACTGGAAGGAAACGGGGCAGAGGAAGGCATGGGTTCGGCAGAAAGCCGTTTACTTTCCTCTTTCTCCGGGGAAGGTCCATTGGGAGACAGGACTGCACCCATGAGGGGACATGGAGGAGAAGCCTCACCTCTGTCCGCCCTGGAGGCACAAGGATGCGTCATCCACCATGGATTCGGGTGGTAATCTTGCTCCCTGACATTTCCCATTTATGGTCAGCATTTTCCTTTCACCAATCTTTTTCGATTTTTTTAAAAATTGTAAGGAACCTTATGACATCATTACATTTCTAGAGGTGACAGGGATGCATTTTTGTTATTCCTTTTCACCTTTATCAGAGCAGAACAAAGACGGAGTCTGACTCCAGACTGGATGCTTTTGAGTTTATATATTTTTTCTGCTAATGTAGAGAGTATGAAAATTCATTTTTACCATTATAATTTTACAATTCTCTCTCACAGCAGGGCAGAGTCCTCGGCCACTTGTGAAGTATGTGAAGGCGTGGAGGAGATGACAGAGCCTCTGAAGCAGTGCACGGCCTGGCTACGCGCATACTTCTGTGAGCCAATGAGAATGGCAAGCCTTCCCATGCCAGCCTTCCACCACCCACTGCTCCAGCAAGGTCTGTGCTGCAGGACACCTGTCCCCTCCCCTGCTCCCATCAGCCAGGGTGGTGCTGGCTCCTGCCTCCCGAAATCTTGGTCAATGGCAATAAAACTGATGCAGTTCGGCTCCTGACAGTTGCTGGCTGAAAGGTTTGAGAATGAACACATCTGAAGGGCAGTAAGCTTTTCAGTAAGGTCGTTTTTCTCATAAACTAGATTTTTTCCAGCAGCACGGAGACTGAGGCATAGACATGCCCATGTCAACTGGGCCTTAGAAGCAGTCAGTAACTGCTAGGTTGCATAAGGCAGCTATGTTTTGATTCCTCAAAGTTATCATAAATACTATTTTGATTTTTTAAACAAAGAACAAGGTTTACAAAGAAGTTATACTACTCACGTATTTAGACAAAAACAAGACCTGAGTATAAGTTTCTCCTTGTCATTCTCCATTTACTGGCTGGGTTTCTGAAGACCTCGTAACAAGTGTCAATCATGTGAAATGAGGTAGATCTCATTGTTCAAAAAAAATAATAATAAATCTCAGAAGTCTGCTTTTTGCAGTGCTTTATCTCCATGAATATTATCATATCCCAGCAAATATGTACATAGCACCAAAAAGGGGATAGTTTCCTCTGCATTATATCAGGTAAGACAGCACTGTTTTTTGTATAAACTCTAAGTTATATGTACTTTTTCTTTTTTGTGGTTCAAGGTAAAAGACACTTTTTTTAATATAGGCACATAGTTTTGTGTTTTAAGGTATAGGGACTGTATGCCAGTACCTGTGTAAAACAATGGCCAGTTTTACCTATGGATAGGAAGAGTTGTTTTGTCAGTCACACTGTCGCAAGTAGTATCTACAAAAACCCAGCCGTCTCTACTGCTAATTGCTGTTTTTATTCAAATTCGTATAAATAGTAGGTTTCTTCTTGCTGTTACACTTTCTTAATTAGCTAATGGCAGCTGCAAGTAGAACAGCAGAATCAAAATGCAGTTGTGCAGGGCCGTCTGCGGATAATCAGGATGTTGCTTTCAGAAGGTGAGTCTTAAATTTTGTGAGCTTTGCATAGCACCTTTGTTTTAATGATGAACTTCTGTACTTATTCTTCCATGTTATGAAAATTCTCAGTGCAGCATCTTTCACAGTCAAATTATAGTGTGGATACTGAGTATTTTTTATACTAAGTTGTGTATTGCACTGTCGCCCTCTAATTTTCATAGAAACATCATTTTACTCTACTGCTGAAAAATTTCATTTAGAAGTTTTAGTGAAACCATGCAATTAACATGTGGCGTTAGTAACATAAGCATTAAATGCACTATGATATCAAAATCGTCAAAATGCTCATGAAGTATGGCTTTCTATGTGATTAGTTTGTCATTTGAGGGGTCTTTTCCTATGAGTTGGGATGAAATTAAGACCTGCATTGTGAAAACATGAATGGGCAAAGCTGGATGGGAAGTAGTCCCTGCTGCTGTTCCTCCCATCTCTGAATAACATCAGGGAAATTCTGCTTCCCAGGCTATCTGCCAGAAGATGATAAAAAATTTAGAGTAATACTTTTGCTTTTATTAGTTTTCCTAAAATGGCTACTGAATTCTTTTTACCTTTGCTAATGAATTCTTTTTGTCTAAGTACTACTGATGTTGTTTTAGGTGTTGTTTTGGGGTTTAGCCCTGAGCAGGCTTGCCTTGGCTTATAGTCAGAGTTGGTAGGGGACCTTGGTGCTTCCCTAGACAGCAGCCCGCCTGTGCAGGCAACACTGGAAGAGAGCGAAGATCATTTTAGAAGAGGAAACATAAGTATATTTGTTAATAAGAAGCTTCTTAAGAGAAAGAATTTTCACCCTAGAATTTTAGGGGGAAGGGGAAGGAAAGCTTTTCAGCAGTATCCAAGTTCAAAACACAGCCAAGATGTGCCTGCAGGAATGGGACAGGACATGGCCGGTGACGGTGAATATCATTGCCAGGTCTCTTTGCAGCACCTATGGCTTTGTGAAGGATGCAGCTGGTAGTCCTACTGGCCAGAGTGGCCACAAGCTGGCCAGCAGTGGTCCTAATGGGGTTTGACCCTCTATGTCGCAGGTTTGGTTCTGGGGCAGACTGGAGTGTGGATTTCTCATTATAACATGTGCAAGTCCAGGTTTTTTTAATTTATTTCAGTTATTTGTTCTTGGACTGACACCAGGTGCGCGTGTTTTAGGCGGGAGGCATGTACATAATGGAAATGCTAACAAAGAATTCTTTGGCACAAATCACAATGATGCAATAGCATTCCTATTATTCTCTTACTTTCTCCTAGCAATTCCTTCATAAAGTAGAAAAAAATACATTGGAAGGTAAGTGGAAATAGAGGTCAAAAATCTGAAGAAACTATTTTTAAAAGTTATTTAGTAGAAAGATAAGGGAAAAAACACAGTAGAATGGGTTATATTGAACATTTCAATTTATATGTAAGTCAGAAACGCAGTAATACTAAATTAGGAATTTGGTATTTATTTACTTTTTCACATTTACATTTGAAAGTGCCTACTCATTTCTCCAGGCACTTAAAAACGCAGAATAAACATAAGTGAGAGCATGAGGATCCAAAGCCAGGAAGGCTTTTTCTCATCACAGTGTTTTCCTTACACATCTCTCATTTTCATCAGCAGCTCTCCCAATGAATGATCAAAACCTTTGGCCCTTCTTTCCTTCTCTTATCTCTAAATATGACCACTTATAGCGTGCTTCTTTGGTGTTAGATTCCTTGAGTTCCATCGTCAAGTGCTTTTTGCGGTTAAGGACTAATTATTTGGTATTTTCTGCTGAATCAGTGCTTATATCAAATTTTATTTTATTTTTTTGTCTGTGGTAGCATCATCTGAGGACAGTAAGGATTTTGCTTATCTTATGTCAAACACATTAAGGACAATCCTCACTTAACAAAAAAGTGTAAAGTGCTTTCAGGATGAAACACTTCTCAATTCCTGGTCAATTTTCTGCAGCTACTTTTGTGCCAACTGTTAAGACATAGTTCCTTGTGGAGAGAAAAACAGTGAGCGTTAACTTTGAGATAAGGAAAGTAGAGAGATTTTCAAATTCAGAAAGTAAAGGTTACAGAAAGCCATCTCTCCATGGCAGCAGCACCAGGCACGATGTTATCCCAGTGCCTGAGACAACGAGAACCAGTAGCTGCTTTTTGGTGTTGGGGCTGGTGGTAAATGCTACCTCCCAGTCTCAAACACTACATGGACATACAAAAACACAGTTGGTGATGACCTGAAAAACCCTTAGCTGTATGCTTTGCTTTTCTGGACCCCTTCAAAAACTGACCACCTTCCTGCAACCCCTGTGCTGACAGTGAAAATACCATGATAACCATTTCATTATGCTGTTGAAATTTGGTTGTTAAGTGCATATGCATTACCAAGGCAAAGGCAAGCTGCATTCTGACATTTATTGTTTCAGCAGCATATCGTGAGTTTTAGAATTTTCTGAAGTGCCTTTAATTTTCTGAATTACCATTAAAAGGGTGAGAAATGTTTAAAAGCACTAAGTACAGAATTACCCAGTGGTAAAGTTTGAATCTGATGCTGTAGCACAGCTTGAGGCAGGCGAGAGATGTTTGAAGCTGGTTCCTCAACACCTTCAGGAGGTGATGACTTACAAACTGTCCAGTTTAGGCTATGCAGCTTTTTTTTTTTTTAATGCAATTGGAACACTGGGATTTTCAACAAATTATGCCATGGCCAGTGCTCAATGTGTAATTTTATTGAACAAAGAAAAAATAGGGGTTTCCCACTTCTCTGCAGCATGTCTTCAAGGTGTTACACCTTAAAAATCACTGGATATTGATAATGGGAAGTGATTAATTGGCCTTAATGTATTACGGTCATTAGCCCCCCTTTATATATGAAGGAGAAAAATTGCCCCTATTATTGTTTTGAAGCCTATGCATGAGTTGCTTGATTTGTGTGTCTGTGAAGTGGCAAAGGCAATGTTAAATTGGCCAGTCATGAATTTCCTGACTTTCCTTTATTTGTACTTTATAACCGGAGTGCTTGCGGTTGCAGAAAGCATTGCAGTGTTGGTCGCTGCAGCAAGGAATGGTTATGTGTTTGCAGACCAGATGGCTCATTAGAGCAACAAGAGCAAAGGAAATTGGAGACACACAAGAGTTTTCCTTTGCCCTGTGATGACCAGCAGCCCCGGGGCTCTGCTCTTTGCGTGCCATGCCATGCCATGCCGCTGTCCTCACCGGATGAAGCCCTTTAGCTTTGCAAAACCATGCTTTTATATTCTTGAGTCTGGAGTTCCTCAGTCAGGTCCCTGTACTGGAGGCTTAGACCTGAAGCAAGGCTCTGCCTTTCAGCTCAGTATAGTTCAATCACCCAGTTTCCTCAAATAAACTGTGAATTACCGTGTCAGGGTGAGGGAGGAGGGCTCTGCAGCTCTGCAAGTGGCCTTTGTCTGTGTTGCCTTGTGAACTAAAGGCAGAGAATAGCAATGCAAAAAGATGGAGGAGGAACAACCTGAGAATGGAGACCAGAAAGGAGAGCTTTGCAAGGCAAATTAGTAGCTGAAATTTTCTGTGCATAATGTATGTTATTCATCCAAGAAGGTATATTGATGAAACACCTCATACATAATGGGAGCAGACAGTCTTCAAAGAAACTGGTCGTACCTCCATTCTCCCTTCAAGATGACTTTGCTCCATACCCAGGCCTGTAATCAATAATTACCCTGTGATTTCCTGGGAACTTTCTCGTTCAGAAACTCGAAGCAAAGTAGCGTAGGCTGGTGAACCTGACGTAGTCCCTGCCAAAGGGCAGCAAAGCACACTGTAAAATAACTGTTACAGGCTGAAGAAACTATTCACTTTCTTGTGTCACCTCTGTGCAGTTGGATTCATCCTTCATTCCTGCACTGCATGCTCACCTGTCCTTCTTGGTGGTGGTGTATCTCTCCCGTTAAAAAGCACCTATACAGAAAATCCTTCCATTAATTGCATCTTGGTTACTCTTTCACCTTCCTGCCATTGTCTCACAGTAGCATAAATTTGTTTGACTGCTTTTTCACATACTAAATGATATAAAAAGAAAATCTGCAGGAAATTAACAAAGAAAATAGATTTTCTGCACTCTGGCTGTAACTCAGCAAAGACCAAAGTTTTGGGGTTTTTTCTTTTGTTGTGGTTGGAATGCTGAAATCACAAGTTTTCTGAAGATTGTGGGTCTCTTAATTTACTTAATTCTGAGATGGCAAATTCAGCATCCCATGAATGCTTATATTTAAAATGTGTTTTGAATGACTGTGCTGCTTACTGGACAGCATGTGGCATATCCTAAGAGTAAATTTTTCAATATATAAAGATAATTCAAATAGGAAAAGCATTTACAGTATTAAGATGAATACAGAACTATTACCCCTTGCTTTATAGCTCAGATTAAAAAAAATAATCATAAAAATCAATGACTTTGTAGAGATACTGCCTAGCAAAGCTAGAAAGTTTGAAGCTTCAAGTGGCAGTTTATGGATACTAAGATAGCAACTCTGTACTCACATTCAGCAGGAAAAGGCTAGTAAAAATGTCATTCTTTAAAGCATAGGAATGAGGCACCTACTTTTCAGGAGCTGCAGAAGCAGAGGGAAAAAGTTTAAGAGTCAAAGTGGAGAAGGTATGAAAAAAACTGATAAAAAGAGTAGGAGTAGCTGGAGACACTCAAGAATGTCAGATGTCCTGTTTGGTCCCAAGGTCACTGCATAGCTTCATTTTATATAACAAAAAAATATGCAATGTTATGTTTGGGTGATTTGCAGCCTTGAGTATGGCAGGAGAAAATGGGAGTTAAGGGTGAAAGCAGGCAAGGAATGGAAAGGAAGAATTTGACCTATGAATTATTTCATTGAGCTGTAAGTAACTTAGATCATTAGTAAAAAAAAATAACCATAAGCATTTTAAGTACATCTTAAACTTCAGAGTTGTTTGCTCACTACTAAAATGATGTTTGTGTGGTGTTAGCAAGACTATTAATACTAAGTGAGTGATATCTTCACATTTACACTGTCTTTATTAACTTGTAATTCTTAAAGTGATGGCCTGTGGATATGAGAGAGATATCTGTAGAGACATATATATGTCTGAGACCTATGTAGTTTTGATTTTCTTTACTCCTGTGTATGACTTGTAACTTTATTTACCCTTTTAAAATAAATGATTTTTCTAGCATGATCTAATATACATAAATGCATACGCAATATCCGAAAATATGCTAGCTGTCTAGAGCCTACTAGGATGATAGGCAGCCAGATAGGTGCTAAAAAAAGACAAGTGTTTGGGGGTTTGTCTGAAACTTTTCTAAAGACATATTTTCATATTGTGGGAACGTATGTGTTCAGGGCAACATATTTAGTCAGTCCCATAGTGGTCTTTTTTCTCAAGTGTCATAGAGTTGAAACTATAAGTATCAGATGTTACATCAAGGACCAGTTCCTGTGATTTTCTTCCTTTGTTGTGTCTTTGTAGCTATATTTAAAAATATAATCTTAATATATTTGTTTGTATTTATGTAAATATATTTTATAAATCTATATATTTATATTAATTTCTATTTTTATATATTGTATGTTTCTTTATTTATATTCCTTTTATATATATATGAAGTTAATTGGGTTTGAATGGCAGGTATGCTGGAGTTGACAGTCCTACCTCACAACATGGCAGTGAAAATGGTATGGTGACTGAGCCCCAGGGCAGATAATGCCACTTCATCAATTGCTGTATTCAAAGCATAGCCAGGCTTGATAGGAAGAGCAGCAAACAGCCTACAGAAAGACCATGAGTCAACCAATCCAGTGCCATCTTTCCAGGTTTGCTTTATCTCCAGTAAAAATGGAAAATTTCGAATGGGACAGTATAAATCCACCAGCATTGCCAGGTTATATCTATATTTTGCAGAATTTAATTATGCTGTTGGGTAACCTGCTGAGGACAAGGCAAGGCTTGCCCTTTCCTAGACAAATGCAAAATGTCATTCTTGTCATTTATTTATGTTGTGATTTGTGAAATTCTCTTCATTTCCTTGTAGAGATTCAATTCACTAAAGAAAAAATACTGAGAAATGTTTATGACTTTCCCTTTTTCATTCCTGCAGCTTCATCAGACATGCAAATACATTTCCATTAAGGCTTTTAGAAAATTTTATTTTAAAGTAATACGAAATAATCTGCTAGAGAGCATTAGTACTTCACATATCTGGCATGGCAGATTCAAGTGGAAAGAGATGACAAGCTTTCGTATTTCTGTCTGCCAACACAAAATTCAAGTTCCAGAGATTGGCGCCTTCTTTTATTACCATTTCTTGTGCGAATAGTTTTGATAAGCAGAAAGTCACTGTTTTGCTAGACATTGAATGGACTTTCACAAACTAACACTTTCCTACAATTTTCTTCAAACAGAAGTCTGTCATCTCCAGCCTTCAAAAATTAAAACAACAAAACCAAAACTAGCCCAGTACTTTTAGGTTTCACATTCTTTTTCCATCCCAATTGACCCATTATTTTGTATCAGCTAATTGTACTTAAAACCAAAACTAGACAAAAAAAATAAGTACAAATGTTTTATGGACAGAAGTATTTGCAAAATTCCAGATCCAGTTCCTATTGAATTCAGAGCAAAATGCCCTCCATTTTCAGTGGAAGCTCTTGTGGTTTTAAGTGTCTGTTAAAGAGTACTCTTAATTTGAGTGCACTGTTAATAGGACAAAGAGTCTACCAAATATAAGCTATTTCTGACAATTTAGGGCTTATTAGGTGCAAATGTCCTTTTTGCTGCTGCCCTTGTCCTGTTAGGATTTGGGCAGAACACTTTGGATGCCTGATTCCAGGGATGGCAGAGGAACTGTTGCTTCTTGTGGCTCATCAGATTTTGGTGGAGCCTTGCTGAGTAAGAGTAACTGTGTCCTGAGGAGTGACCTTTGCAAGAGTCTGATTATGGGGACAGTAATATTTGTGTCCTATCACAGGGAAGGTAGTGAAAGGGTCAGTTAATTAAAAAAAAAAAAAGCATTGCATTTTCAGTAGGATAATCTTTTCTTGTCAATATTCTTGACATTAATTACAGATAGGTCACAGTCAGAATAAAGAAGCATTTTCTAAATAGGGTTTTTCAGGTAAGAATGGATTGAAGGTCCACAGACAATGCTCACCTGTACGATGTGATGGTATGATGGCAAAATTTTTAGTTGGGGATACTGCAGCAAGTTATTGTGACTCTGAAATAGCTGCAGAGATGTGTGGATATTGAAATTATTCCAAACACAGGCATCTTTTTCAAAAGTGTTTAGTGTCTTCTACTATTTGCTATGAATTCACTAACCCTGTGTTTGGGATGGCCATGGTGGGGTGGAAGAAGATGGAAATACAGTATCTGCTGTTGCTCAGCGTTATTTGCTTTGAGCAAGGTAATGCAGTCCTGTTGACTGGTGGACAGTCCTCTCCTTTTATTGAGAAGGTTCCAGGGCTTCTTACAGCAGAAAGCTCTACTGCTGTTAGGAGCTCATGTATAGTCTTTGCATATAACTGCAACATTGCAGTAGGACCAAATTCAGAACAGTTTTCACTTGTAATCTGCAGCTGTTAAAGCCACGTGCATGGGATGATGCTTTATGAAGTCAGTAAGTTCAAAATCAGATCTTCCCTCCCTCCATGACATAAAAGGAATAAGTTAACAATTATGTAAGAAATATTTTGACCAGCCTGGTAAATTTTGACATTGCCGCTTCTGTATGAGATTATCTAAAGGTAAGAACTGAAAGTGGAGAAAAACAAATATCAATGTGGGAAAAAGACTTCTTGTATCTGACGTCATGTGGTCATCATCTTCACCCAAAGGACTAGACCTTAGCAACCTGCTAGCGTTGCAGTCCTGTGAGGAATAAGTTTAATTTAATTCATTTTTCCCTTGATTTGTTTGCTTGCTTGCCACACATGCAGCTGCATATAACCTTTGGACCCCTACTTAATAAAAACCTATGTAATCAACATAAAAGGAAAGGGCTTTATAAATATAGTACCCCACACCTATTTTATTAATGAATTTTCAGCCAAGTTCACTTAATTCCCCTTATTGATGGGAAATATTGTCGATACTTATATACACCTAACCTGTTTGGTATTTCAAAGGTAATGTGTTTAATGTGACTGTTACTATGGCGAGCACTTTGTTTCTAAATACTTAATTGTTTGCAGAAAGTAAAAATATAGTAGTATTTACAATAGCGTTTATGTTAGGGGCACTTAGTTAAATTCATCTTCTGAGGAGAAGCCATTTTTTAATATAGATACTTTTCTTCTGTTTGACCAAAGGATGCCCCTTTCTGACCTATTTCCAAGATGTTTTGCCTTATCTCCTTTTGGAGTTGGGAATGTGTGAGGTGACCAGTATATTCTGGGGAAAAAAAGGACTTACTTAACTGCAAAAACATACTTTTCAATAGAAATTTGCATCCCACACTCTTCTCAGAATAAAATATGCAAGAACCAACATAAATGGCATATTCTTTTTTTTCCTTCTTTCGTTTTTTTCTCCATGAATTGAGCCTTTGATGTTCAAGAGGAGCCAGTATTAAAGGACATCCCTGGAAGGCTGTAGAAATTGTTCTTATTTATGACAAATGTAAAATAGTACAAATCTAGCTGAATGTGATGGTGTCATTAGTTTGTGAATCGCATCCTTGAAAATAACTGTGGAGGAGCCAAATCGGTTTAAAAGAAGATAACAAAATGGTTTAAGCTACTTAGGTTGAATGCCAATTATATTTTAATATTCAACTGAGCATATTTTACTAAGAAAAAAGGCAGCGTCGACGCATGCATAACTCATTGGCAGCGTCGACCAGCTGTGCCACTCTTCTCTTCGAATCACTTTGTGCATTTTAGTAGCATGGTAATTTAGTAGAGAACTACCTGAGTGATGGCATTTTCAATGAGCAGGTAATCTACAGAGAATTTTTATATGGTTATGAGTTCTGTGCTTCAGCCTGGCAACACAAAAATACATCAAGACCAATTACGGTATCAACTTTCAGCGTGATACCCTTGCCACGCAAGTGCATGTATTTCTGCCCCAGGCATTTCAAATTGCATCTAATTTGAAATCTTTGGGGTTTTAATTAAATTTCAGAATATATGGAATTCTTCATTAGTACCTGCTCTGAATAGCAGATTATACTTCTCTCAGTCTCTCGTTAAAGAAGTAGGCTGTGGTAAATAGCATGTTCAAGAACTGATCATTTGTGGTGCCTGGATATTGGGAACAGAAATAGTGAAATGCAAAATAATATCAAAAAGATTATTAGTCCAGTGAGGGACTCTTGATTTGTATTTTAATGGAATTTTACATTTCTCTTAATGATTTGCAAATTGTCCTCTGATTATAAGATGCATTAAGCTTTTCATTTTAATGGAGAGACACAGCCATTAGCAGAAATTTTTTTCTGTCTTCTTTTTAGAGTGCTTCCCTGCAGCAGATAAATATTGAAACCATTAACACCTTTTGATGTGCTTTATAGTGCTGCAGCTTGGACCAATACATGAATGAACATGGCCTTTTATATTTTAGCACTTTGCTTGAAGCTCATGGTTGTCGTTACATGGGCGAACAATAACAGAATCCATATGTTTTCAGGCAAGCAATAAAATTGTGTATTTCCCAGTAATTAATGTTCCAAATGTTTCAGTGAACATCATTCATATTTAATGCAAAAAGAAAAAGTAAAGCCAACAAAAGTCAAGATCTGAAATTCAGATTGAGGGTGCTCTGACCTTAACTCTGACCATCCTTTAAGGGAGAAGGATTGCAGTGTCTCTTCAAGCAAGGTTTGTTAAGGATTCGCACACAACTTCGCGGTGTGAAAGTACACAAACATATTCTTTGTTGCAGACACAAGAATGTATGTATGCTCTTCATTTGTCAATCTGAAAGTCAAATTTTCTCCTTGCTTTTCAGCTTAGCACGAGCCCTTATTGTTGAATAAATACGAGTGTGCCGGTGCTGATTTCATTGGGTTTGGTGGAAGGGCACAGGATGAGAAAAAGCCTCTTCTTTTTGTGGCAATTTATGAAGGCTTACTAGTGTTTTCCTGATGCTGCAGATTTGTGTAAAGTAGCAGGACTGTGAGATCAAGTAAATATGTGTATTTATTTACTTTACTAACTTATTAAAAACCCCGTAATATTCTTCAGGTGCTTTGGAAAAGTGCATCATTCTTGAAGAGGTGCAGGACCGGGGGCTGTTGAGCAGCTGTGCTTGTTTCCCCATCCCCACCTGCTTCTCACACCCCAAATTGTCCAGAGTCTCTCTCTGCTTTCTGAAGCCTTTTGTCTTCATGGCAAGTGGTCCCTTTCAGCACAAACTTCCTCCAAACAAGGTGGTTGCATTAGGGAGGCCTATTAGTTTAGTAAACTGTAGTCTCTGAAAAAGCATCAGGGGTCACTGATAGGGCTTCTCCTCTGTTTGCTTCCAGGATGTCTGTTTAAATAATTCGAATCTTGGGAATTCAAATTGCAGATCATTTAGCAGCTCATTGTGTATGATGGCACCGTTATCAGTCAAGAGGCTGAGTGACTTTGTGAAATCACACTTTGTGTCTTCACAGTTGTTTTGCTGATTGCTTAAATGTGTGCTCCTTAAAAAAAAAGAAAGAAAGAAAAAGAAAAAACAAAACACTAACTTTGAGGCTGATGCCAGAAGATTCTAGGAATTAATTGCATTTGCTTTCATATGTGTATTGAAAAGCTGTTGCATCATTTCTGAATTAGTGTTTGTAATGTGCTATGTAAGTGTTTAGCTTTATACATTAGATAGTTATAATTAAATAATAAATTGATACAAACTAAAAAGAAAATCAGTACTTTGATACTGACTTAATTTGTATGCAGTAAGTGCATAGTTACATTTTATTACCGTTAAGCAATTTAATGAATATTATTTTTAACTTTTAACATTTACAAAGAAAATTATAGAAATCTAAAGAAATTGCTGCTCATATTTTAGGCAAATGAAGATCTTATACTTTCTTCACATAGTGGAGTACATTTGCATCGCATGTTTCATATATTAATTTTCTAGGGCAGGTTATCTTTGGTAACACAATCTTCACAAAGCAACTGGGGGTGCAGATTTCTCGATCCAGAGTCATTTGGGAGTGGATATTTGGGGCCATGTTGAAAAATGAAATGCTAAAAACACCTCATTGAAGTAATTCTAAGTGGAATTATAGAGGAAAAGCAATTATGTGTGAAGCAGCAAAAGCTACAGGAGAGATGAAGGTGCATCCCAGCATCTCTCCCCTTGTCATGCCCAAGTTCTGTGTCATCAGCCTGCCCGGAGGAGAACCAGAAATCCTGTGTTGATATATGCTAGTGATTTACCATCATTCTGAAAGCATTATTTCAAAGAAAGAGGTACACAGTTTCTCCAAAATAACCTGACTTAGTGTTACCCCATTTCATGGGTGGACATAGAATTGGTTTGTGAATATATTTCCTGGGAGACAGTAGTGAGTCCTGCTGGACTCTAGCAGTACATGGTGTACTAGCCTAATGGGGAAAAAGTGTCTGTGCTTGTAAGATGTTATAACGAATCTGAGTTTGCAGAATCAGTTTTACACAAGATAATATCAAGATTCATGGATTTATTTCCATACATGTTGTGGAAGCATGTTGAAGTCCTGAGGTGATTGTAGGACATACACATGAAATTTAGACCCCACAGTTTCATGCTTACTTCATGATGGTTCTAGGTTGTGTGAGTGTGAATGGAGGGCTGGGGGGATTCCAGCTCCTTGTTTGGATTTGTCACATTATTTCTCCTAAGGTTCCCAATTTGTAGGTCATTGACACTCGCAGGTTTAGTTTTAAACCTGATGATCCTGAGCCAAAACCTCAAATCAAAGATTGTGATGAGTTTGAAATTATAATTAAGCAAACTTAATTCATAGGTATAAATTGGAAAATGTACTTTATCAACACATGTGAGTGGTTGGATCCTTTTTCTTCACCTTATATTTTGTGTTCATTAATACCAGAATGACACTTTCAGGGTATCTGTGAATCTTTTGAAGTTTATTGCAGAGCTTCCCTGCTGTCCCAGTGTAACTATAACCAGATGGTCCTGCCTACCCTTCCAAAATCCCAGTGTAATTAGGAAATTGCATCTTCTCTGACTTATTTAGGAACTGTGTTTTTTGCGTCTTGTTAACAAGACGACTCAGGGAAAAGCTGTATCGTAGCAGCACATTGGAGAATGCATTTTTTGTTGAGTTGCAACGATGTAGATTGAAGTAATTGAATTTAATTTTGGGGTTTTTTTCCTCTGAAGAAGGAGAAGAGCAACCTTTACGGGCCTGGAATCAGCAATGGTGATTTCAACAGGCAAAAATGAGAACTCCAAGAAATGGATAAAAAGAGGGTTGAGGTGGGACCAGAAGTTCCACCTCAGTGTTCACCTGCAGTAATTTCTAAATTTTAAATCAGATGACAACCAGTTGTGATCTCTTGTCACACATGGCCCTTCAGTGGGAGACTTTTATTGCTGTGTAAGAGCAAAATTCAGTTCCCAAACTCAGTCTGCAAATTGCAGCTGATGAGGAGAGTTTAGAAGACGGTCAGATAAAGTTCTCAGTGAGTACCAGCTCTCTGACAAAGTGAAACAGAGACAAGTGCTTCATGTCCTTCTATCTTGAATGGAAAAATAAAAACTTAATTTTCTGGCCCAATCACTTAGAAATTGCAGCCGAGCTTATGTATGGTACCTCTGGAAGGACTATTCTTTGTCCTTTCCAGAACAGGAAGGAGTGTTGTATGGCATTAAATAACGATAAAATATGAAAAAAAAAATTACCTGAGTTTGAAGTGAATGAGATAGCAGTTGATGTTTCTCAGATCTGTAGGTCTCTTGTACGTATGTTATATATAGTAGTTCTTTTGTGTATTAGAAGTATTTATGAAGTCATTAAAAAGTTATTTTTACCTACTTTGCACAGTTATTCCCTGCTCCAAAAATTGACATATTTGAAACAAAATGAAAAAATATTTACTCCTAGAATGAGATTTTGAATGGCAATATAAGCCTGAAGCAGATTCTTGTACCTGATCATTAAACTTTGAGGTACAGTATCGTAGAAATACCAACAGGTTTCTATTGATGCCTCATCAGAGGAGGCAACTGGAGATTCAGGATGCTCGTCCTGATCTCTGACTGCTCACCTTAAACTACCACTCTGCTCTGTTGCAGTGCCCACAGCATTAAAAAGTGTGAATGCCTGAGTTAGACATCTGCAAACCAAAATTTTAAGCCACTTTTATTCATATGTGCAATGATTCATTGAAAAGTGCTGATATTTTGCCTCTGCTGCATGGAACCTGCCAGGTGTCATCTTCCAAGGAGCTTGTCACAGGGGTCTTCCCTCAGAGATGTGGGTGATGCTGTTGCCTCACATCAACACCCAAGTAGGAAAGGAAACTAAAAATAACAGCGGAATTTTCTCTTAAAATAATAATATTAAACAAATAGTCATTTTCTGTGCACTGTGGCATTTTATACTTCCTAAAGCAATATATCAAACTTTTGCTTTTTGTTTCCACGCATTTGGCCTGGCAGGAGGGCATTGATGACAACCCTTAACACTGTGTGAGCTACATCTCTGCCATTTATTTTTAATGTACTTGAAAGGGGATACTCAGAGTTTTTCTTTCAATGCACAAATGTGAGTTACTCCTGCCTGAACACAAGGTTGATGTCCTGTGCTGAAAGGGCTCTGCCATCCCCCAGGTGTGTGAATAAACTGATTACTTGGTCTTTCTTGTAAAGCAGCTGAAAGATGCATGAGGCGGGATTTTGGAAAGCACATTTTTGTGTCAGTGCTGTAATCCTGGACCTTAATGGGAGAGGAGGACAGAACAATGGCAGCTACTGCTGACTTCTCTAGCCATACTTTTGTGAAGCTTTGCTGTTTCTTCTTCGTCTGCCTTGTCTTAACACACAACTTCCCAGAGGTGTGGATCCCCAAGGTTGCAGTGAAACACTCCCTGGTTGGAGAAACACACCTTTCAGCTGTCGCTTTCTGCTTCATGAACAAATACTGCTTGTGAGGCCAAATGTGGTCAAGACTGCTGCATTTTTGCTGTGTAAGTCTCTGCATTTCTGATAGGAATTCACTTGCCAACATGTGTGCTATCATCAATGTTAAAATGTTCTCAGCCCACTCCCATCTTGAAACAGGACAGGACTAATTTAGAATGACTTGTGGTGCTGCAAACTTGGTTACGTAATGGTCTGAACTTCAACTGTAGCACTGGTATTGTATTTTAGTCTCCTTTATCAACACCTCCAGCATCTCATAAGTGGATTTTTAATGTGGTTATAAACACACAAAGTTTTATCTGAGAAAAAAAAATATGCAGAGGGAATATTTGTGTATGCACATATATTCTCAGTATAGCAGATTTAGTAATCTTCAATTATGCCTGTCCATTCACATATTCGCAAGTGCAAAATTTGACTTAGAGATCAATACACATTCACTGCTCAGTATTTTTAATGGGAGTAAAAGTGGTTAAGGCACAGCTGGTACAAAGCAGAAATGTCATTGTGATCAAAATTATTATTTTCACATCTTGTAATTGAAATTTTAATACTATTAAGCAAATATAAAAAGGCTTGTCAATAGGCACACACAATCCTGGTAAGGACTTAAATAGTATTTTGTAAATTAACTTTTGTTTCCTTAATTTTGAGCTCAGGAGTTTCAGTGCCTGAACATGGTCTGTTTGTCTATCACTTGCCTAGACACTGAGCAATACCAGGATAGGTCACCACGCTTGACAAAAACACTATTGGGTACTTTCACATAGCAATGAGCAGGAGAATTTCTGCCTGAGGACTTTTGTAATACTCTGTCGAAGAGCAGTGGGAGGTGGGAGGTGTAATTTGGTTGTATGGGAACACTGCTGGCCAAGCAGGACCTCTGCAAGGAGGGGAAATTTCCCGCTGAGTGCTGGGAGCCGCCGTACATTTCCGTGTCTTTCATCTGGCAGCCGATTAAAGGTGGAATATTAATACCTGGTGAGCATCACTTTGTGAGGCAGTTTTTAGCATTCTGCTACATTTTGGTAGTCCTTCGGCCACACTGATAACTCATTAAGCACATTCAGTAGATGTTTGTCAACCTGCGACAAGGTGTGCTTGCTCTGCTTCTGAAAAGCGGGTTCATAAATACAAATCTGCATATTGTAGACATGTAGATATGTTTCATGTTTATTTTTCCTGCTCTTTGATATCATTGCAAAGTGGATAAATGCATTCCATCACATTCAGAATCACAGCACAAACAATATTGAGATATATTTTAGTGCATAAATGGAGCATCCTTGCAAATACATCACTTTGGCAACAAGAGTATTTTGAGATTCAAGGGATGTGGTTTGGGTTTCTTAGTTACCTTAAAGCCAGTCCAAAATCAGAGAGATTTGTCACTCGTGTTTAGGATTTTTTTCTCATTTTCTAGGAACAATCTTATATTCTGCCTCCTTAATTGAAGATTAAGATTGTGAAATGTGAAGGAGTGATTAAAGCAGCACTTGTGGGAAGAGGGGAGGGAGCACCATTTGGGGCTTAGCGAGACCTCCCAGGTTCTCTTCACTTTAACGTTTAGAGTATGCAGCTCTTCTCATGCAGTCAGTCCTCCCCACATCATTATCTGCTCGTGGATGCTAATAGTGATAGCTTGAGACCTTTCTAGATAAATCATGGGAGCAATGTGAAATACATCTGTCTATGGTAAAGTCAGCTTTCTG
>JAUMJJ010000194.1:3090000-3140000 GCA_033556795.1 Tapera naevia
GGCTCCAGCACACGAAGACACTGTGATTAGAAAGGCATAACTTACACTTGAACTAAGAGTTTTTGTTCCTCTGAACTTCCTAATTCAATAATTCACAGTGACACAACTTGTTTGATCAAAACAGGAAAGTAAAGTTCAAGAGGGAACAATTTTTCACTTCAGGGACTTAGAAGGGGCTGAGACATGCAGAGAAATCTGCTGCATCACAGGAGAGTGGTGGACCCTGCCTTTGCCCTCTGCTGCCCGTTGAGCAGATTGTTATGAGTCAGTAACAGTAGTTGAATAAAGTCTGTTTGTAGTCTGCTTTAGCATCGTTGGGCCCAACTGCAACTGCGGTAGTGGCAGGGAAAAAAGAACACTGAAGGACATAATGCCAGGGAGGAAGAGACTCTCCAGTTCTTTGAGTACAGGTGTGGTAGGAAGATTTTAATGCAGGAAAATGGGATCGATTTTTAGGAATCGGCATAGAACTGGTGTCAGAGAAAAACAGATTGTTTTTATGCTTAGCTCCATCTTCTCTGCAATGTAAGACTTGCCTGCCACATTTTGTTGGCTGAGAAGAGACTGATATTTTCTCTGTCTCTTCATCCAAAGCATTTGTTCTCCTCTCCTGTAGCAATTGCAGCTTGGTGTATTACCTACCGCTCAGAGGATAATCAGGTGGTTTCTTCATTTAACTGTACTGCTGCTGCAAACAGCTGCACAAATCACCTGGCAGGGGATGCTGTGCAATGACATGGTCTGTGCCATAGCCCAAGAGGGAGTTGTCGAGTGCTTTGCAATTTCTTCCATCTTACCGGTCCATGAACTCCAAAACCCAGCACCAGCCTGTTCAGGGATATCGTGGTATGCAAAGTCTGGTATGAATATTTAGCTTAGATGAAGTTGCTAATGCTTAAGGAGTTGTTAGTATGCATAAAATCTTGCTTGGGTTTGAATTTGGAAGTGGGAGTCTTGGAAAGTTTGCAATGTGCCACGGACAGGGGATGTAAAGGGCTGATGCTGAGCTTTGGACTTATCTCATTTCCATCAGCTCTAAAATTACAGTCTGCTCTTACAAGTGCATAGCAAACTGCTATTAAGGCTACTGCGCAAAAAAAATGGGTCAGAATATCAGTTACCACTCAAGTAAAACACCCACTGACTTCCAGGGATTTTAACCTGCAGAAATACTGCTGGATGAGGTCCAGGGAGAGTTATTTGCTTCTAAGGATAGACTTTGGCCCCACAACCCCTTCAGCAGTCTAAAGGGAACTGTGTTTAAAACTGTGTTAAACTACAGATCAGAAACAGCTCCCATTAATTGGATTTTAACATAGTTCAGCTACTTAACGTGAACCAACCTGAACATTATATGTATTAAAAGAAAGCACTTTGGTACATTTTTCACTTACATGATACAGATATATAGTATGTTTATAAATTATGGTTGAGTTTATGTTTTATTATATTACGTATTGCAAACACATACCTGCATAAGTAATGCATAAAAGTGTTATAAAAGTACTCCCCAAGCCCACGTTTCTGTACTGCTCAGAAGGAGGAACATCGTGACCTGTGGGAGAGCACAAGATAAGACCTGAGCTACATTATCAAATACTATAGTGTACTCTGATGGTTTTAACATGGACTGCCAAATATTTATAAACTAATGTTTTGAATTTCATTAAGTATTTACTCATGCAACTGTCTCTGCAGGGCAGTATTCAGAAAGTACTAGAAGAGATAGAACAGGGGTTGTGAGGGGTCAGAATATAGAATCATAGAATGCTTTGAGTTGGGAAGGACCTTTACAGGTCATCTAATCCAACCCCTGCACATGCAGGGACATCTTCAGCCTGGAGAAGAGTAGACTGAGAGGCGATCTCATGGCTGTTTGCTGCCTTCTCACGAGGGAAGGAGGTGAAACAGGCACTGATCTCTCTTGGGACCTATGATAGGACTAGAGGTAATGGCAGGAAGATATGCCAGGAGAGATTTAGGTTGGGTATTAGGAAGAGGTTCTTCACCCAGCAGATGGTGGAGCACTGGAACAGCTCCCCAGGGAAGCAGTCATGGAACCCAGATTACCAGCATTCAAGAAGCATTTGGACAACGCCCTCAGTCACACGGTGTGAATGGTGGGAGTGTCCTGTGTAGGGATAGGAGTTGGACTCAATGATCCTTTTGGGTACCTTCCAACTCAGGTAATTCTATGATTCTATAATATTCCACTAGATCAGGTTGCTCAGAGCCTCATCAAACTTGATCTTGAATGTTTCCAGGTATGGGACCTCTGCTACCTCCCTGAGCAACCTGCTTCAATGTTTCACCACCCTCGTTGTAAAAAATTTCTCCCTTATATCTAGTCTAAATCTGCCCTCCCTTAGTTTAAAAGCATTATTCCTTGTCCTGTCACAACAGGCCTTGCTAAAAAGTCTGTTCCCATCTTTCCTATAGGCTCCACCCTTAAGTACTGGAAGGCTGCTATAAAGTTTCCCACATCCGTCTCGTCTCCAGGCTGAACAACCCCAACTCTCTCAGCCTCTCCTCGTAGGAGAAGTGCTCTGGTACTCTGGTCATTTTCATGGCCCTCCTCTGGGCCCACTCCAACAACTCTATGTCCTTCTTGTGCAGAGGGCTCCAGAGCTGGACGCAGTGAGGGCTCCAGAGCTGAGTGGAGTGGCGGAATAGGCAGTGCAGGGTCTGCTGCAAGTACTTGTGTTCACCAAAGATGCTTTGTTAACTTCAACTGTTGTCAGTCCTACATGCAGGGTTTGGTTGGAGCTTTTGAGTTTTTGAACACTTAATGACATCTACAGTTGCTAGTTCTGTAGTCAAAATGCAATGCAGTTGAGCTTAATTTATCTACAGCTAAATGTAGAATGCGTTAAGAGTGTTTTTTTTACTTGAGGAAAAATACAACGTGTTTTCAAGAAGTATCACTCTTTTAGTTGTGCCACAGCTTCATTCTTACGATCCGTGGTATAAATCAGGGGTGTCAACCACAGCTCCCGCCATTCTCCTGCACATACACCAGCACTGGCAGGAGCGTAGGGACAAGGGGCTCGATGCTGCCACCAGTTAGAAACAAGGTGTTGAGTTGGATAAAACAAGGTGGAGGGTTGGATTCGGCCTATGGGCCATGTGTTTGATACCCCTGGTGTAAAGGTATGCTGGTGAGAAATAATAAAGTAAATAAATAAAAACATTAAAAAGTGGGATATGGCTGCCATCCAGGCATGCTTCCCATGATGGTCTGGTGGCTCTGCCCTGCTTAGGGTGGCATTGAGCACACACCTTTTACGTGATGGAGAATCAACTGAGATGTCCAAGTCCTCTTGGCCAGCAATCCCCTGGGGTCAGATCTGAGTGATATGAAAGTGGCATGTTTCATGTATAAAAACTAATTTAGCTAAATAACTGCAATCCTAAAAGGACAGAGCATGGGAAACTCATGTGAGTCGAGTGAATGATGCGATTGTAGAGTTATGGTGGCAAAGGATAAATATGACAGTTATTACTTACCAAGATTTGTTTTGCAGGGGTGGGAAGAGGCCTCAGCTGAAGTCAAGGCTGGGCAAACACAGGACTGGAAGTTTGAGCAAACTACTAGTACGCACTCCAGTGATGAGCATTAGAAGGAGGAATGGATGTGCAGGGTGTTATATGTCCGTGCTCAGTAGCAGATGTGATGAGCATGTGCATTTTATTCTACAAGGAAATATTTGACAAAAATGTTAAATAGGTTGATGTTATTGAGGCAGGGGATTTCTTCGTGTCTGTAGATGGAACGGCGGTGGTTTTGAGGAATTTTTGTCTAACTCTATCTCCAAAATAACAGGCACAGAGGCGCTCTTACAGGTCTTAGACTAAGTAGAGGTGAAATTCAGGTAAATACTTGTCTAATCCCTCCATTATTTGCCTGTTAAAGCAAAATATGCTTCTGTTGGAACTTTTGCTGCTTTTGTTTTTATAAACACTGTTTTTTGCTATAAAGTTGATGATGGGTTATATAAAGTCAGTAACAGATACACTAAAATAATTAGATTATTTTTGCATCTTCATTCATAAAGCTCAGTCATTCAATGCAGCCATGGTCTTTGCTTTGATTCAGCTATTTAAGCAGTCGTTAAGTTAAAGTTTAACTTTATTGTTTTCAGCTAGGCACATTTTCGTTCTGTAATATATCAATATAACCATGCAGACTGTAACAATAAAAGTCCATAGTCTTTTCTCAATGAATGTGGCAAGATGGCTGCAGCACCCTTCATTTTAAGCAAGCCTTAGTTTCTCTTGTGATGAGATATTGGGACTATTTTGCGGGATACAGTATCACCATACTGTCATAATGATTTAGGTTGGAAAAGACCTTTACGATCATGGAGTCCAACTGTAAACCTAACACTGTCCTCCACTAAAACATGTCCCTAGACGCTACATCTACATATCTTTTAAATATCTCCAGGGATGGTAACTCCATCACTTCCTTGGGCAGCCTGTTCCAGTGCTTGACAACCCTTTCAGTGAAGAGTTTTATCCTTTTGTCCAATCTAACCCCACCCCCACCCCCGGCACAACTTGAAGCCATTTCCTCTTGTCCTATCGCTTCTTTCTTGGGAGACGAGACCAACCCCTACCTTGCTGCAACCTCCTTTCAGGTTGTTGTACAGGGCAATAAGGTCTCCCCTCAGCCTCCTTTTTGCCAGACTGAACAACCCCAGTTCTCTCAGCCATATGTCATAGGACTCGTGCTCCAGACCTTTCACCACTGCACCATTGCTGTAAAAGGGAAGAAAATGATTTGTTCGTCTACCTCTCAGCAAGAGCAAAAATGTAACTGAACAGTTAAGAGACTTACTTAGACAGGCTTTTATCTCTTTCACACACTGCTTGCTACTTCCAGGGTAGGGTAGCAGTGATTGTTACTAATCAGATTGCTGTTTAGGTGACGTGCTTAATATGGCTTTCATCACCTACTTAATAGTGAAGAAGGTTCAAAATTGCCAAAAAATAGCACTCGTTCTTGCATTAGCTGTTTATGTAGTAGTCTGTTGTCAGTAAAAGTTTTTCAGTAAATGTTTGAATGTGAGTCTATTCTTCCAAGGTCCAAGAGCCAAGTTAAATTTTCTGGATTAGGTGAGAGCTAATGCTACTGTTTTGTGGAGAAACTGTAGTATTTTTTGAAGTATTAAACTGAGAAGCATAAAGGCAACCCAAAAAGTTGTCTACGTAGTACCCCAGAAAGGCTGCAAAAAAGATGGTGAGAAAGGGTAAGTATTTATAACTGTTTCATTGTATTTCCAAAAGCCCTTGTGAGGGGAGTACAGGGGACGGGATCCACAAACAGAAAATCTAAAATTCCCGTCCAGTCAGTGTAGAAGAGAAGGAAAAAAATTACGTCTTTAATCTGTCTTAATCAAAGGGATTAAAAAGGATGTAAAATCAGACTGTATCTTTTGAACCTTTCTCACCCCAAGAACTGTGCAAGGAGGTGCAGAGCGGAAGAGAAAGAGGCTGACTGTGGTGACTCTGTTCTTCCTTCTGTGCTGCCCATAGCATCTATCTTGACTGCCCCAGAGGCTGAGCCCCTTACTAATACAGTAAATGCTCTGGCAGCACATTAATAGACAGTAGCCTGTGACTTCTCGTCTTTGTACTAATTGCCACCTTCAATTACACTGTTAAAAGTTATGATACAGCTGGTGTTTAAGTAAACTTGATATTCACTCTGTTATCCCCACGGATATAATGTGTTTATATAGAGAATTAAAGTCTAGCGGGCTGTCACAAGTAACCTCTGAAGCATTTAGGCATTAACAACAGGTTCAGGGTAAGCCCTCTTTTTAGGGGCTTATATATTATCTGTAAATATTAATTCCAGATCAGTCCCTTAGCACATCTGCTCTTGGCGGGATGGTGCATTGCTTTGCCAATTCACCACACAAGTGGCAGGGCTGATAGTAAAGTACAATTATGAGGTTTTTGACCAGCGACTAATGCACAGTGGTATCCATAGGAGGAAAATATCCAAGACATCATTCAACCATCACCCGTCATTAAACCCTCCCGACTACCTCTGTGGGCCCTGGGTGCCGTTGATGCATCAGTTGGCAGTGGGAACAGGTCCTCAGGACTGTGATGACTTGGAAAACCAAGCTGGCCACAGGTGTCTCCCTTCCCTGTCCTTCACTCCAGCCTTCCCTTTCCAGCTCCAGTTCCTAGTGGGACTTGGGGAAGTGTGTATTTGGATGTAAAATTTGGCAAATTAATAATTTGTCAATTGGATGAAAAATAGCATCTAACGACACGAGTTGCTCTTTATTTGCCATAACACGTGTTCTTGGCAAGAGAGCAGTCCAGAGCCAGGTCACCTGGAGGGAGTATGTACAGTGTGCGCTCTAGATGGGTGCAGAAGAAGGAGTAAACCTCTGATATTCCCATTCATATGATGTGGTTCAGTTCAGCCACAGCTTTGCTGGCATCTGCCACTCCAGAATCACGTGGGCATCCTCAGCTCGCAGAGGTATGGAGTGTTTTCATATAATGAGTGTGTGTTAATTTTTATGTGCATATTTTACAGCACTTTATAATGATATTTAACAGCATCAAATGTTGGCACACACTGAAAATTGGTGAAAGTTCAGCCATCTAATTTGGGCAGGTTATGCTTACAGGCACTCACACTTGCAGACAGTTTAATAACAGTATTTGGCACTGTCTCTTAGAGCTGCTTAAACTAATTAATACATTTGCTCCCTACAGGTTGAAATTGAGTTTTCAGATACATTTATAAAATGATGTGCATGATTGCTAAGTATTTCATTCTTTTGAACTATAACTTTGAGTGTTTTATGTGGGTGCAGAGGCAGTATATTTTCTTCCATGAAAAATGTACATGCTCTGGAAAGAGGATAATCTCTGCCCCTGCTTGTCAGAAGAGGATAATCTCTATTCCTCTTCTAGCATGTTAAAAGGTACTCAATAATTTGGGCATCACTTGGCACAGTGGTGCTATTGCTGTGCTCCTGGAGCTGCCCCATCCTCCCACAGCTGCTTGGTGCTCCAGCACAGGCTGCATTCACTTCTGTGCTTATTCCTACAAGTTTCAGAAAGTTACAGGTCCATCACGTCCCTGCCTGCCACCACTGCTGCCAAAAATGAGGACAAAAAGGGGATTTTTTGGACTCAGGCCCTGGCAACATGCAGTCACCGTGTTTCAATTATTTAAAAGATGACATCCGGAAATAATTCCCCAAGACCCCTGAGTAGGTGAGGTTAACACTAATCTTGCCGGCTTGAAAAGAAGGTTAAAAAAAAGAAAAAAAGTAACAATTTGATTTGAAATAAACCTTTCTGAAATCACAGTAAACAAAATCTGTTTGCCTAAGGAAACCCTCCTAGCAATCAGCTAGTAACACAACTGCTTGTGCTAATGAACCCAAAGCTGTTAATGTGGTTTCTTCAGTTAAATTGATTCATGAATTTTGAAGAGAACATTATCTAATGAATTTTCTTTGAATAGAAAGCAATTAAAAGGACAAATCAGTCTGATTAACCCCAAAGTCACCCTACTGCCACAAATGGTGTACAGTTTGAAATTATATCATAAAAAACTAGAGCAGATTTGCTATCTCTTTGCCCTCTACTAATCCATGTAAATTAATGAACAACAAAGTTAATTTCTTTGATGACCCTTTTCTCGTATCACCTGGATTATGCTGATGTTTAATTTGCTTAATGTTATAATAAAGACTAAACAGATTTTTTTCAATGAAGTGATTATCATCCCCTTCAGTTAAGAAGTGATTTTTATTATTTAACACACACATAATGGTGGATGGGTTTCCTTTAAGAACAAAATCACATTTCGTTATGTTCCTATGTAACTTAATCAATGTCTTTTTTGACAACTAAAGACAGAAAATGTTTTTAGTCAGTTTGTTTCTTTGCCTAAGCAGGAGACTGTAGCTGGAGGAAGCAGGTTTCTTTTCCTTTCTTTTTAATTTGCCCATCACACTTTCAGTAAGTTATTCACTACTTAGATCTTCAAAGCTTTTACAAGTGACTTGGAAGAGCAATTGTTATTCAGCCCAACTGAAATACAAATGCAACTATCAGTTTGCCTTTTGTAAAATAGCAAATCTTGGGCTGGGAAGGTAAAACCCTGAGATGCAGAAGAAAGCTGGTCCTAATGCATTTGCTTATTCATTATTTCCACAATTGGAACACTTAGAAGCAATTTGCTGGTGAATTAAAATTAAAATAATGGAAGATACTTTTTTTTTGTCAGAGCTCTGTATCATTAAGGATGTGCCATACATTCAAGGTCACAGCTAGTCCTTACGTTCTGTAATGTCTGCAATGCTGAGCAGTAGCTTGGGGGTCTCGACTATAAAATGCAGTCAGCCAGGATAATACCAAGTCCGCTGGCTCTAGGGCTTCTTCTGCTGCGTGTCCCAGCTGAAGTTGGAAATTAGCTGGAGATGCGAGGGCTTTGTAAAATAGGTAGAGCCAGTTATTTCTTCCCTTTTTAATTTGACTCTATGCTAATTTATACCCTGCCAATTTAATGGAAAAAACACATTGTAGGAGTTAACAGGATAATTGTACTTGAAGCAAATTAAAAATATAGGAAAATCAAAGCCTTAAATCCTTTTTTATAGTGATCAGTTACTTGAAGCACTCTTTCTAATAATCATGTATTTAAATGTAGTAATATAGGACAGTGCATCGGGGCTGTTTAAATTTAAATTAGAAAACTGCTATTGAGACTCTGCTTTGTGTTGGGTTTTTTGAATATTTCATCTTGTTTTCTTCAGCCATGCATATGAACAGTGCTTGCTTCGTCTTCTTTGCAGACTCATTCACTCGACAAGTGTTGTGGACCCTGTTGAGAGACGTGAAGTTTGGAGAGGCCGTTTCCTACAAGCAATTAGCAGACCTTGCAGGCAACAGCAGAGCTGCAAGAGCAGTGGGAGGAGCAATGAGGAGCAATCCTGTAAGTTCCTGTCCACTTTTAAATAAAGTTGATGGAAGATACTGGATTTAGAGAGGTTTGTGGGCTAAATGTCATTAGATTAAATTTATCTGCTATGAAAACTGGTCTACCATGATTAATAAGGTCAGTAAGTTTTTAATCAGCGATAATGCACAACCCAGTTTAATGTGATTTATTCCCTACCATTTATGACATTAGATTTGAAAGAGGAACATGTCTTTTAATTCATCAGCCTCTACACGTTTTGTTGTTATCAAGCTTTCTTCTATATTCTTAGGTAAAGGAAATCTTTTATCTCCCAACATAGACCTTATTTTAACAGGGTATGAGTAGCTTGGGTTGTGTTAACAGCCAGCCATCCTCTCTGGCATCCATATGTTTCTAAAAATGCAGAAGAGAAGGGATTTCAAATCACATAGGTACATATTTGAATCAAATCACTAATTGTCAATATGGTGTTTTCCCCGTGCGCTCCAAAACAGGTGTAAATGGCAATTCTCCATCAAATATAGGTGAGTTGACTGAACTTGAACCAAATGAAGGGAGCAGCACTCTAGTTCAGTCCTGTGGAGTTTGGAAAAACAGTATGTTTTACTTGTTACTTTAGTATGTTACTTGGCCTCTTTGTCTTCCCAGTAATTATCTTTCCCTTTTAGCTGTTCAGGTTTAGATTTCCGGATGCACCTGAGTCACACTGGTTGGTGTGGGACTGGTGCTACAGCCTGCAGTCAGCTGGTTCCTGTGCAAAGGAAGGGAAAAGCTGGTAAAGAGAACACCAATGTATCTGTCTCTACACATTCATTCCCTCGCTACTTGCCTTTAAAAAAAGAAAAAAAACAAACCACTTTGATTTCTATGAATATCATTGTAGCCTTTTTAGCCATTCTTCAACGTATTTTTTCCTCATTACCACATGCCCTGAGCAACATGTGTCTTTCCATACACAAATTCCTTCCTTTTCTCCAGCATTATACCTGCTGTAATCTTTGACCTCCTATGTTGTTTTTACATTCAGTCCTCTCAGTATTTTCTTTAATAAGGTACATATGAGACTGCAATGTGCAGTTGCAAAATGGGTTAGAAAATCTGTTTTCACAAGAGCATGTGGCTTTACTTATAGAAATAATAAAGCTGAGAGGTTTTTCTAGTGCTACATATTATCTTTATATTTCGCCTCATTCATAAAATCAACTTGCATATTATGTCTCATAGATCTGAAGGACCATGTAAAGATATATATGGGAAATACGAGGAACATAGTGAATAGGTGCTCCTGTTGAAGTACAAAAAGACTAGGCTTGTGTTTGCATGTGGAACATGCATGAAATTACAGATTAACTACAAGAGATGGGTAGTGATAAAAATGTGTTTTGGAATGGGTGGCGCTGTCATTACAGTACTGATTATTTTTTATCATCAGCTTTCTATTGTGAAGGATTGAGGCAGTATTATATTAATATAGTTCTTTTTCCCTAAAGCTATACATTTATTATCTATAATATGCTTAAAAAATATTTTGCTGGGGACAGAAAATACTGCAGTCATACTATGGGATGGGAAATAACAATAATACGATGGGACCCCACTTAAAAAAAATTGCCATAGCTTTGCTGTATATTTTCAGAACTATTTTCATCCTTCCTCACGGGGGAAAAAGCAGGAATTTTCACACCACAACCTGCTGTTACCGCTACTTTGGATGCTGCTGCTCCACTGCAGCCTGAGGGCAAAGCTGGGTACATTTCTAGGCGATAGCAATTACATATCCTTTTGCACAACACTATATTGTTATTCTTTGAGAACTGTTTCCTGTAGGTTTGCATTGTATTGCCTTATCTTAATATACACCATATTAAATTGGAAAGCATTCCATCATATTAAAATAGTTTGTATTGTCAAGTACAATACAGTGTATTGACAAAATGTAGCTTTATACTGCTTATATGAACTATTTCATAGGAAAATCCGATATGCGCTTAAAATATCAAGGTGTACTTCTTTATTGAGCTTAGAAGCTTAAATCTATTAGACATTATTTGAGTTTCTATGGTACTGTGCTACCTGCTTAGAATGATAGGGTACCCATGAATGTTCTCTGTGTATAAACACACTTGAAGTCTGTTTATTAGATGAGATATCGAGCTTTGAATCTAACTAAACAGTTCATTAAACTGAACACGTCATCGAGACTGCAGCATCATTAACATATCAGTGCCGAATGCGAAGAGCCATGGTGTTAACAACTGCTACACCTGCAACGTGAGCTTTAGGATATGGAGACTGGTTTTGAGGAACACTTACTTCAAAATTGTTGCAGAAATGTGATGTTTGTGGAGCAGCAGATTAGTGATTTTTGTTCGCAGGAGAGAAGCTGACACTGGTGAATATTTGTATTGCTAATGTGGAGTAAAAGTGAATACTTGTATACTTCTATTAATGATTGCTACAGAAGCAATACAAAATAGCAAAATCATAATATGTTAGCACCTTGAGATGCTTCCTATGATTAGTGGGCTAAATTTTATGCATGATTTAATGAGGATAGTAATAAGAGTGAAAATGAGCATTTGAAATAAACGCAAGCCTGGCATTGCGTCGTTCCTTAAACGTGTTGATAAAATTGCAAATCTCACCTTTTTTCACAAAATACCAGACCATTTCTCCCTTCTGAAAATCAGAGGTTGGTCTTTCGTTTTGGTAGTGTGCATTCCACAGGTTTCTCTTTGTAGTTTGGTTGCTTCACATAATTCATACGATGACCTTCAACTTTATGAGAAGGTGGACTAGGTGCCAGCAGCAGCTGAAAGATGCAACATCTTTGCCTCAATTTATGCCAAGGACATGGTGGGGGTGGCTCACCTTTTGCAAGAAAAACTTTGAATAGTTTACTGCTGTTCAGATTGATTGCAAGGTCTGTGGTCCTCAAAGGGAACCCATAAAGTTCAATTAAAAATCTCATTAGACTACTATAGGAGGATCAAAAAGAAATCACAGAGACTCATGGGAGATGGCGAATGTTGGGCTGATTAGTCCAAGGCCATCCTAAATGACTCTTCTGTGCCTTAAATAAGACGTCTTCAGCGGTCTGTTAACAGCAGTCATAGCTACATTTGGGTTTTTTTCATATTCTCTCTGGTTGCGTTACATTTAGACTAAAGCCTAACTAAGTGTACAACTGGATGCTAATATCAATCTATCCTAAGTTGAGGATATTATTCAGCCAAAATGTTTTAAACATTGAACATGGGAAGGAGGAATCGTGCATTGATGAGAAGATAAGTGAAGTATGGATTTTAAACATTGCAGACACATAAAACTGCTTGTGCATTAGTTCCTTCGGTGTCTGGCAATAACCCAGGACCCGTGAGGAGTCACACTGTGGCATTTGTTTCTGTCGGAGGAGTGGGAGAGAAAAAGCAACACGGCAGGAGCAAGCTGAAAGATTGTTTTTATGTTAAGTGTGATTTTTGTTGTGTGTTATAACTTGATATTTCAGCTGCTTCCATTATGGCCTAGCTGATCTGGTTGTGACAGTTTGGCAGTTTCTGGAGGTCTCCAGCCCATCGGCAGTATAATGGGATGATCACGTTTTCCTTGCCTCAAACTGAAAAGTCTTAATGAGTGGAGCACCGCAGCAGAGCGCTGCTCCACTCCTTCCTCAGTCAGAATTTGCTAAATGCAGTTCAAAGGAGATCGATACCTTGTGCAGAGAGTTTTTTTCCCCACCTTTTTTCTAAACAAACGCATTATCGAGGAGTTAGTTTATTCACAGATTGCCACAAGCATTAATGACTGCCCGGGCCTTGTTCTGCCAGTCACCCAGATGGCTGTTGATAAAGATTTAGCATCATGTTCTGAGTGTCAGGGCTGTCAGTAGTGCTGAACCATTTGACCAGAAGAAAAAACGCACAGGGAGCTATTGATTACAGCTTCTCAGTGTCACTTGTTCACCAGGATTTAGGTATTGATGAGGCTGCAAGTGAAAACAAGCTCTTTCCCTTGTGGGCCTCTACCCAGAAGAACAAAAGTGAACTTGGAGAAAATATTCAGCTGGTGCCCGAATCAGAGGGACTCTGTTATTGATCCGAGGGCCCCTTCATGTTATTTTTGCTGAAGACAAATCTAAGGGTTTGGAAGTTTTACAGTGTTTGAGGTAGGGTCTATGTAAGTGATGGATTCATGTAGTAGATGAATTAGATTTCACAGCATGAAGATTTTAACAGGGCTATAATATTATTAGCTGCTTGGTTATTGATAAAAATTATATTTAATGTAGCCGAGGCATTAAAGCTTCAGACCAGGGTAGTACTCCCTCTAAAATATCCTTAGGGACCTAATAAATTTTAGCAGGGTTTAATTATTTTAGTAGTCTGAAAGTTGTCACCACAATTAAGCCAAAGTGAAGCAATATTCAATATTTTTAAATTACAGCCCTGATACCGCCTTTGTACTACATTTTCTTTTACATCCAACACTATGGATGGTGACAAGCGGGCACTTGTGTGCATTAGGACAAACTCAGGATGAAACTCTTTATGTCAGACATTGAAAAAGCTGCATTTATTTCATACCCTTCATCTCCTCCTCTTCTTGCTTGATGGTAAGCGACTCAGCCACGCATCCCTGCATTTGTGACTGGGTCCTGAACTGACCCAGGGACATTTGAGACCCTTTACAGTGTGCAAGCTCACACCACCTGAAAATGAGGTCCTTTCTTTTTTTTCCACTTGGACACACCTCCTCGCACAATTTAGCAGGAGAATGTGTCAGCTTACCTCCCTGACAAAATTCCCCAGTACATAGATCCCTTGGTTAAAGTGTCTTTGCCCCAGCTCCGAAAGAGGCTTTGGCCCCTGTCCATAGCAAGATTTATAGCCTTATCAAAATATCCTGGTTTACTCTATAAAGTTTTAAAGAATTGCAAATTAACCTTGGAGACTTTTTACGGTGTATTATTATGGCTTGTTATGGCTTTGTCACTCAAGAAAATCTGCCTGCAGTAACTCGTGCACGTGGATTGTAAAGATTGAGAAATCCCAAAACAGAAAAGCAGTTGCAAAAAACAATTTCTTTAAAGAAGTCATAAACCAAGCACGGGATGTCATGGTATAGAGTAAGATTTTATTGGTACTCACCGAAGTTGTCACGGATGCGTAATTCACTGGTGGCAATGCCAACTCGAATTAAAGCAGCTATTATAAGCGTTTTTTATTAAACCTTGATTAACAATAAGCACCTATGTGTATTCCCGTTTAATATTGATAGCCTGTGGGCTGAGATTGAGAATTTAAATTTCAGCCATTGAAATCACTGAACAAAACAAAAGAACTCCTCCTCCTAAAAAAAACCAACAACAGTTTATAAAAATCTGACCCATACCTGTCCAGCTATTTTGGGGTCTATGGGCACAGCTTGAACTGCACTGAAATAGCTATTAAATGGAATAGAAAGAAGTCAGTGTAAAATAGGTAATTGGTCTATGTGTCTCTATATAAATAAGTTATAATTTTTGACTTAAAGTATTCAAATTTGTGAAAACTGCACTGAGTTATTGTTTTCACAGCTATAATGTTGCAATCGAATTACTATGCAGTTACCACGACACGTACGGTGTGATTAGAGATGATGTATTGCATTTTTTGTGCTGCATACTTCAACTATGATAATCACCTGTAATAAAAAAAAAATAAGAATGCATTTATGTACTTCTCTACATTATCAGTCTTATTACATAACTTCTTGCATTGATTTTTCAGAATCCATGACATTTGGTTATAAATGATACAAAGTAGAAGGTGAGGAAAAAAGTTCTTAAATTGGTTAGGTGTGAATTAAATCTCTCCTGTTGTAGGTTTTAAAAATTCACAACCCATTTTGGATTGACTCACTGTTAAATAATATATAGCGCTTTGTTCTTATATGAAATTTTTCAGCAGTGCACGTAGAGGTGCTATAGCGAGAGGAGGAGATCTGCCGAGGGAGCTGGGGCTCGGGAAACTCGCTCATGGAAGTGCTGCTCTTAGCAGTCTGATTTTTTTCAAAAAATAAGACTTCTTCTAATCCTGAGTTGATAGTAGTTGTTCTGTCCCTCCTTGCTATCCTTGTGTGTGTTTTGTGTCTGCCAGGCATCATCACCGACCCTGGGCACTCGGCTGCTGGAGGGGTCTGGTGCAGGGCAGGAAAATCTGCTTCTTGCAGAGAAGTTTTTATAGAAAAAGTTTGGTATATGGGGTTTTATGTATGGGGTTTACCTGTTAAAGCCTTTATATGATTTTTAAGTATTAAAATTCTTATCCATGCTTATTTTTCCCTAAAATTGGGTTGGTATTCAGAGTCTGTGATCAGCAATGTTTCCGCATCGTAGCAGCTCATCCTGGAGCATGGCCAGGGCTGCCTGGTCCTCTGGCAGGGCCGAGACTCCACCATCATGGTCGTTAATGGGGATACTTCAGTCCCTGTCCCTGCTAGTCTAGTGACAGACGACTCCAGGTTTAGCAGTAGATTGGTGGGCATTGACCCCAGCCGCCACTCCCCTTTGCCTCACCCTGTGCTCCATTCCTTATTTTTGTGTTTTGCAGATCCCGATTATAATACCTTGCCACAGGGTGATTCGCAGTAGTGGGCAGACCGGTAACTACGGAGGAGGAAACATTATGAAAGAGTGGCTTTTGTCGCACGAGAAGCTCCAGAAAGAGAAGTTAGCATATTGATGCAGCTCAGCCACGGCTGCTAACCAGCCAAGACATACAACCGCGGATACTTGGCTTATAACAAGCTCTCAGAGCACCCAGCAGAATTCAGAAAAATGGTAAATATTTGAGTGACATATAAATATAATGCAACATCCAAAGTGAAATGTGTGGTGGCAACACTATATTAAAAAACCAGGATGCGTCCTGAGGGATGCAGCTTGTCTGCCCTTTCTTGTTTTTACATTTTACAGCAGAATGACTACAGCGGTCCAGGCCTGTTGTGCATGGATTTTGTTCTCGTCTCCAGTCCTGTTTTGTTCTATTTTTAATGTCCATTAAAGCACGGATAAGGGAGTGGGAGGGACGTGGCAAATGTGAGGTGCAAGGCTCCCCCTAAGGAAGCATCTGGCTCACTGAGGGGGCAGCCAGCGAGCCCAAGCCTGCGCTTGTGCTCACTTCTGCCCAGCCTGGCACGCGTGTCCCTGCCAGCCTCCTGCCCAGGATGCCTCTCATCTCTTTGGTCCCTGAAACCGTGTTCTGCGTAAACAGGAGTTAACAGAGCACATTGAGATGCATTCAAAAGCAAGCGGCTATTGAATTGCTTGTTCCTGGCATTTCTTTTTGGATTGTGAGAGATGGGAATAAATATTATTGCCTTTGTGAATGGTGCAAAAAGCAATGCAAGAGAAGCTGCTGACAAATGTATGAAAAGTATGTTTTAAATAATCAGTTTAATTAGCACAAATTGGGCAATATATCAAAAAGCTCAGCGTAGAGGCATCTTTGTTAGCAGCACGTTTACTTTCATAGTTTGATTTTTTCCTTTAGATTTTTGTGTTTCTCTGTTACGCTAAGCTTTCTTTCCGTAGGCTTTCTGTAGAAAGGATTCAAGTATTCAAGAGATATTAAAGTGAAATTTTGAGGTGGTTCAAACAGGGTTCTCTGCAAGTATGAGCTACCAGAAGCTGAAATTTTCAGTATGGGAATCGTAAATTCTAACATGGAAATACTGATTTTTTTATGTGTTTTATCATATTTTCATAGATGTCTCTTTAGAAAGGCCATTTCTAACCAAGAAATTATGGTGTTACGATGCATTAGTTAATATAGTATTATTGATATCTCAGAATTACTTCAATAAAAAAACTGCTTTGCATGTACAAGTGTCTTTGTGTATGTTTATAAATAAAACACAGTCTGTGATATATGGACAAAATAAACTATACCCAACTGTACAATATAAAGCTGTATTTTTATCAAGGGTTTCTGGTGGCAATATAAACCACGAAAGCAAAGCTCAAGTGGTTTGTACGTGTCACCAGAACCCCGAGATAAAAATATAGCCTTATAATATGTACAGTTTGGGTGTATTTTATATTTTTATATATATAATACATGCTACCAACAAAAGAACACAGTAGCAAATGTAAACTTTAACCTTTCCCACATTTACATCCCTTGCTGTTGTTGTGATTTCCACCTCCTTTTTCAGGTCTGCGGCTTTATTTTTGGAGATACAGCGATTGTGAGCGCTGCCTTTCGAGGCGGTAACACTTTTTCAAGGCAAAGACAAAACTTTTTTAGCAAAAATTGTGGTTTGCCTCCGAGTCTGGAGGCTGCGGGGGTGGAAAGACGGACACGGCTGGGGCGGGAGGCGCCGAGCAGCGCTGTCCCCGGGTCTCCCGACAGAGGGCGCCGCGGCGCAGGGGAAGGGGCCGCGCCCGGGCCGGGCGGGGGAGGCGGGGGCGGTCGTGGCGGGGCGACCGGGTTCGCAGCCCCGGTGCCCCTCCCTCACCGGCAGCGGCTGCACGGGCAGCGATTAGCAGAGGCAGGCAGAGGCACACATAAATGTATCTGAAGTAAAATAAGCTCAAAAAACTGCAGGATTCAGGTTCACGTTTGGATTCAGCTTTGCGTTCATATTTGGGTTTAAGTTTAGGTTTGAGTTCGAATTTGGGTATGGGCTCAGGTTCAGGTTTGGGTTTTGATTTGGATTTAGATTCGGGTTTGGCTTCAGGTTCAGGTGTGGGCTAGGATTTGAGTGCGGGTTGTGTTTGGGTTCTGGTTAGGGATTAGGATTGGGTTTGGGTCTGGGCTCAGGTTCAGATTTGGGTTTGGGTTTGACTTTAGGTTTGGCTTTGGTTTCAGGTTCAGATTTGGGCTTGAGTTTGGGCTCAGGTTCAAGTTTGGGTATGGGTTCAGATTTGGGTTTGGGGTTGTGTTTGGGTTCAGATTCAGAGTTGGGTTCAGGTTTCGTCCTTATACTGCTCTCTGTAACCGAGGTTTCCCTGACGCAGGGATCCTGGTCCATGGCCACAGCACCCAGAGCCTCTTCTGGGTGGAGGTCACAGCAGAGTTTATGGAACACAGAGCTGAAGAGAATATGTTAAAAGAGAGGCGTCCAAGCATCTCAATGTATATGTGTGTATATATGAAAAGGGGGGTGAAAAAGCACTCAGGAGAAGACAGCTATGTGCTTTTTCCCTGGAATTGGGTTCCTCTGACCTATCAAGTTTCCTCCCGCTCAGCCTCACAGTGCTTTGAACTGCTGACATTGAGACACTGTGCAGCCAGGCACGACAGCTGGCTCTGCAGCAGCTAATACCGACACATGCTGGTTTAGCCCATTTCCAGAGACTAAGATAATGAAAGATTCAAAAATAATATTTGTTTTGGCGGAACTACATTTATAATGAAATAGATGCCCTTGACCATGGAAGAAACTGAATTTTGCAGTGGGTCATTCTCCCCTCCGCCTTTTTTTTTTCCATACAAAACAGGCTCTGCAGCCAGTCTAAGGTCAATAGAAATATTTTCAAAGGACTATGTTGTATTTCCTGTGTCAGATTTACGCAGAGTTGCAGCTACACTGGTTGTACTGTTTTATACCGGAATGAAAAATGCAGATTACATCCTATGTATCAATACCAAATGGAAAAGGCCCCAGGCTTAAGGATTGTTACAGATCACTTTAATGCAAGCAGAGTTTGCAACATAACGAGCTCATACTGGAAGCATCTTAAACAGAAAACTGATTCATTGTAGTGGTAGGGACATTTTTAGATGTGTGCCCAAATTTTATTCTCTCATGCAATCGATTAATTTGGAATTAGAGGAATTTGTCATATGATCAGGGCAAGAAAGATTTGCCCCATGAAGATTTCATCGCATTTTTCTAAGCAGTTCTCAAGCACCAGGGACTGTTTAAGGGGTGCTTGATGTTTGCTGTATGGTGTAGCAGTTGAATAAGGAATGGTGACACATGGTAGGACAGTGCTAACACTTTCCATGTGATACTAAGTTATAGACAAAGAGCAGTAATTTTAAACTACTATTTCTGTTAACATCCCAGATCATTATTTCCAAAAGAAATATCACAGATTAATAAATTTAATCATTTTTCCCAATGTTTTCTCAAATTTTAAAATTGTTATATTTATGGTAGGTCAAAGATATGCAACTTGGTATTAAAATTTTTAGTTATTATGGCAAGTGGTGCTGAAGATCTGCTCCTTTAAAAAAAATACAATAAAAGAATAAACCTGTAGAAAGATTGCTTAAAAACTTAAAGCGCAGTAATCCAGGGGGAGTCCCGTAAGATTTATGTACTATTTCAAGAGTAATTTCTCAGTAAGAATCTTATAGGACTGTAAAAATCCTCAAAGAATTGCGTTTACAGATTTAATTGTAATTCCCTTTATATTCTTAGAGAAATTGAATAGAAATACCGTTCAAAGGCTTCTCTGTGAAACTCCCCTGCCCTTCCTGCGTGGCTGTATCCTCTGCTCCGTGCTGCTGTGGCTGGCTTTAAAAACAATGGAAAATATTACTGACAGTACCCTCACTTGCTGTTAAAGCAGACAGGATATTTCAGTTACATTGATGTGCAAATACGGCTTGTCAAAGGGCTGTGTGCTATTTTTGTTTCAAATAGCAAGGCATAGGGTATGAGCAACAAATAAATACGCGTAATTTGTGCCTTGAAAAAGGAACGGTTTTCCTAGTTTTTCTCTTATTTTCGTGTTTGTTTGGTTTTTTCTTTTCCTAAAAGACCTACCCTGGCAAAACCTTTAATCTCTCCCTGTCCCTGAATCTGGAATTTCCAGATGATTGGCTTTTAATAGCACTTATTTTCTTCCGCCCCGTTTTTAGCGAAAAGCAAATCTGATTCCCCCCCCCGTGTTCAAAACCCATTTTTCCCCCTGAATTATTATTACAGGAGGAGTGAGTAAGGAGGGGCACCCTTGGCCCTATCACTGCAGACTGAGGATTGAGGGAGGGAAGCCACTTCCATTTCACTCCTTCCCAGTCCTGGGGGATGTGGTGGTGGAGAGTGAGCTCTTCCCCCAGGCCTGATCCAGACCAGCCTCCCATCCGTGTGAAGTAACGTGCGGGTGGCAGCCAAAAGCAGGGTCGGGGGCTGGAGATGCTGCAGGGTAGGCGGCACAGCCTGCCCGGAGCCGGCGGCAGTGACAGGCGATGGGTCTGGGCTCCATCAGCCGCGGCAGCGGGGCGAGATGCGGTAGCTGGACTGCAAGGTGAAAATTGACATGGGCGCAGGGCACTGGCAGCACCTTGGGTTGATGAAAGGATATTGTTAACAAGCCTTTAACGTTTCTCATTAATGGCTGGGTTCGGTGGGTGGGGTTTTTTTAATTGAAAAAAAACAGAAGACAAGAATTCCACCTGGGCAGTGATTAAGATCGATCCTATGCAGTACACTTAGTTATCAGTTTTCTAAGACCTGTTTTAATGCCTTATTTAGTTATTTTAAACAGAGGTTTTTATTTGTTGCAGTGAGTATTCCTTGAGCATGGCAGAAGGCTGCAAGGAGCATGGTGCTTCCTCCCAGACTCTTCTTATTAACCACTCTTCATCTAACCTGTGGATAAGCTGATGCTGGTCCATCACCTCCGCTCTGACCATGGGTGCTGTGAGGTGCCAGGGTACCACACAGGGCCCATCAATCTGGACATCTGTTGACATTGCCTAGGTTATATTATTTGATGTGGTATTGCTCCTCTTTTACTGAAATTATTGCTGCCAATTGTAAGTAGTTACTGTGCAGTTAAAAAGCAGAGTGCTTGTTCACTAAGTTGGCACAGACTCAACAAGAGATGAAGCTGAGGGTCAAGCCTAGAGAGGAGGGCTCTACCCAGCCTGGCCCTGGGCAGCCCTCAAGGATGGAGACTGACCCAAGTTAGGCACCAGTCGAGGTTAGGCGGTCTGAAAGAGGCAGTGTTTAATTAAAATAACCCACAGCATGACCCCAAGTGCGGAACTGATGGTAGTTACTGAGAAAAACAGCTTCAACCCTTTTATCTAAGGAAGAGCAACCTTGCAATGATGTAATTTTCACTTTCCAATGAATGCTGAAATGACCTAATTCCATATAGAAAACTTGCGTCTCAGTTCAAAGTAGGACATTTGAGTCGTTCTGTAATTTGGATCTGAGCTCGCACATGAGGCACAGCTGAGCTGAGCCCTCAGCAGCACCCTGTTAGAGCCATGGCCACAGTATGAGGGCAGGACACCAGGAGAGGGAATCCTGAGTGCTTTTTGGTCCAAACTTGACTTAAATCTTTAAAATTGTAGCAAGCAGAAGGAAAAATTGTTATATTTCCATTGGTGCCTACTGTCATGTTTTGAAAAATTACTGCTTTTGTTTATTGACTTTGCTATTATGGCTGAGCTTTCCTAGGAAGTTCATTGTTGATTATGGCCCAGTTTAAAAGTATAAGCCTCAAACATGGTCCTTATTTCTGCTTTTATGAAGCAAACATATTTTAAATGCTTTTGAAACTACCATCAGCATGATGCCTAAATGAAAGTGTCATTTTAGGGGGGCAACAGGCAAGCAGCAGACTTTCAATAGTTAAATAACAAAATAGCTGGAGCAATTAAATTATTTCTTGGTAATGCCTCGCAAAAAAAGATATCTTTGCTCTTTCAGAACAAACTGCTCACAAGCAAAATTTATTCTCAAAACCGTTTTATCTTTCTAGTTATAGATATGCTTCTTATAGGAGAGCTGGGTTAGAACTTCACCCAAAATGTGCATGGCCTGGAGTATCTGTAGGTAGAACCCTCGAGGGTTTAAGAGTTGATAGAATTTTGCAGCGTGAGCTATTGTACTGAATCCTCTTTTACAGACAGAGTTAAAACGACGTGATAACAAACTTTGTGTTTTCCAGCTGGAATATGGATGATGCTTGAGTAATCAGCTGGGATGGCTGGAAAGCAATCTGCTACACCTGTCCGCCCTTTCCCCTTTGACTTGGTTGTGTTTCTCAATGCCCTTTTGGGTCCCTGGTGAGCCCATGCTGCCTGCAGCAGAATGAGGAGGAGTGGGCAGTAGTCATGAGCAGAGGAGGAGCACATGGAGCAGAGGAGAGGTGATCTGACAGGCCACTGTGGTAATTCACAGGAAAACAGAAGAGATCATGTCCCGCGCTGCGGTCCCGGCCCTCACCCTCACAGCTAGGGTGACGCCAGCAAAGTCATATCGTGCAGCCAAAGGGCTCAGCAGGACTCAGTGAGGTCACAACTATGCGCTAAGGAAAGACAGAGAAAATGTCTTTTATTTTATCTAGAACCCACAGAAAGCTGTCCTTAACACAACTCCTTGGGCCAAGCTCCTATGACTGTTGCGCCTCTTTTAAAGGCTTTCTGAAACATAGCCTTAATTTGTATAAATTAGTTTGGACGGAGAAAACCACATGTTGGGACCCCTCTTTGTTAGACTGAAGCTACGACTGAACCTCTGACCAGTGCCGGATTTCCACTGATGGGAGGGTTTATTGGGGCTGGGGTGGGTTTTTTAAACCTTTATCCAAATAGCGTCGTGGTAAACGCTCTGCTCAGGGGTTCGTAAAATTAACCACTATTTGGAAAGCAAAGATACAGCCACTTCAGGAGACACAAAACACAACAACACTGTGCCTGTGGTTTGGAACATGACCAGTAGAAGTGAGTTAGTAGAGAGGATCTCAACCTGCACCTATCAAAATATCCTATTTTTGATAAGACACATAATTCCTGTTCTTAGGGCTATTTACCCTTTTATTTTCTCTCTAATCCTGCCAATAGGGCTGGGCAAGTGAGGAGAAGGAACCCCAGCCCCTTGATGCAGCTATGATGAAGGGGTGGTAGAAGGGGTGGGATTACATCACAGAATATGGGGGACAAATATAAAACTATTCTGCTTTTTATCTATAAAATGACATCGGAATATTGCATGGATTTGTCCTTGCAGTAGATGTCAGATAGCAAAAAAATCAGAGAGATACACAGAATAGCTAAAGGAAAAGGAGTCAGTACATGGTTGTATGGTGGTAATACCAAGGTAGCGGTCAAAGCAGGTGCAGACTTCACACTAAAAGCACCATATGAATAATTGAAGGTGATTGTCCACACCCATATCATGGACTGAGAAAATTCCCATACAAAGAATTAATTCTGTGGAAAGTTATAGTTAATATGACCAAAATCAAACTGGGAAGTAAAGGCAAAAATTGAAATGAAACCATTATATTGTTCATGAAGGTTGTTTCAACCACCACCAATGCATTTTGCAGCAGAGATTTTTGTGCAAATGCAATCAAGTGCAAAAAGGGTAGCACAGGAATGAAATTTGAACCTCCGAATCTCACTTGAATTGGAGATCACTTCTGTAGCTGCAGAAGCAACACTGGGAGGCTGAAAAATAAAGAAATGTTTGTATACTCCAGCAACTATTTTACAGCACATTTGTCCTCTAAAGTGAGCAGAGTAAGCCCATCCTGAGATATTGAAGAAATCACTGTTTTGAGAATGAGCAGCCACTAATTGACCAGCTTCTTGTCCCCAGCTTGGTAATCACTCTTCATGTACTGCCTCTCCTGATGACCAGCAAACTGTCTCCAACCTTCTGGTTGTCAAGAAAATTGTGACAAGGCAAATGTCAGATCATGTGGAGCCTTCTGAATTTTTTGACCCTTTCAATCTGTTTTCCAACCTGGGTATAGCAAAAATACTGTGCTGGACTAATTGGTTGTCTCTCTTCTCCAGGCACTGGATGAAGACCAGGCACATAGTTTGACTCGTTCAGATTAGCAACATCCTCTCTTTCACAGTCCTATGTCCTTATGTCAACCCCTGTGGGTAAAGTTCCCTTTTTTTGCCGAAGCTGGAGCAGAAGATGTTGAGGTCTTACAGCATTTTAGCTACTGGAGCTCCTGTGCAGCTGATTGGAGCAATGTGTAGTAGGGGCTGCAGCATATGTATGAGTCTAGCAAAAAAGAAGTATGATTCAGCTTCATCAAAACACAAGATATTGCAGCTGCTGGGAGGAAGTGATAGCTTGAAAATGCTGCACTTCCATTTTTTTTTTGTTTCAACCAACGCACTATGCTTTAAGGTACAATGTATTTGTATATTTGAAATGACCCTACATAAACATTGATCTTGATTTCACTGAATTGCCCTACTTTGTGCTCTGTAGCTATTATCCTGGACAGTGGTTTTCTTGGGCTTTCTCTGAAATTATTTCTTGCCATTGGTAGTAACAAAATATGATAATTATGGAGTTAGATATGCTTTTTAAACTGTAGAGACAGTTTTACTCTGGAAAACTGGAAAAAAATCAATTCGGAAACCATAGAGGAAAACTCTATGAAAATTTAGATTAGTCTTCTTTCCAGTGTCACCTGGATTATTCCTTTTCTTTTGGAAAGCAAAATCAGGTTAATAGCACTGGTTTCAGAAGGACATTTTATTATTTTTCAATTACAATTTGCCTAAGATTTGGGGGTACTGCAGAGCCCTGGGAGAGGAGTACCCCAGAACTCTAGGAGAGCACTAAAACTTTTTTTCAAATGATTTATGAAATGGGGGTTGGAGTGCACTACATTTCCTACATACTTCTGCTAGTTGCAATATTTGATTATCAGCAATCAATCAGACTTGAATTTGATGATCTGGGGAGGAATTAAAATACAGAACCTTATGTGCTAGGTGGTGGTAGTATTGTGTAAAACTATCAGGGAGCCTTGGAGCCAAATAATCCCCAGACTTAAGAAAATGTGGTATTGTAGTTGCACTTTGCTGGCTGCCTTTTGCTATTTGATCTCAACAAATATTGTCCTTTGTGTGTGGATAAATAATATCTAAATGTAATGGGAAGTGTCCTATCTGTGCAGTCACCAGCGATCTCCATCCCCATGGTGAGCATTCCTCATGGACTCAGCGCAAATTCCCCATTGTTGGATGTCCAAAGTCACCAGAAGCATGGCAGGACACAGGAATGAAATTTGAACCTCCAAATATTGCTTGAATTGGAGATCACTTCTGTAGCTGCAGAAGCAACACTGGGAGGCGGCAAACTAAAGAAATGTTTATATACTCCAGAGGGTGGTGTTGATGGAAGGTGGTCTTGATGTCAGCTTCTGATGACAACAAGCAAAACATGACACAAACTGCTGCTCCAAAGGCTGAGGTAATCTTGGTTCCTTTCCATGGCCACGTGGTACAGACCAAACCCATGACCCCCATCTGGAAGACACTGTTTCAGGTGATAAGGTGGCAGATACCACCGGCTCCTGCCAAGTCTTTTGCTGAGCTGTTGCACAGTGCTGCGTGGTTGATCCATCAGCAAAGGTACCAGGTAACACATGTCCAGAAGAGGCAAGCAGCAGGAGGTAATCTCAGGGACACTCTTTGGAGCCCAGTCCCACTGGGCCTGGTGGCAGGAATCACTCTGTAGCTGCAGTCACTTTTTCACAGACACCAAATTCATTGTCTCTCTTTGGATGTGTGTGCAACAACTTGCATGTAGATAATAAAAGCTCTGTGCATTCATCTCTCTGTAAGGAACAAATGTGTGCTTATGAAAATGCAGGTGGTAACTGCAGGCGGCCCTCTGGCTGCTAGTGAGCTGCCAGGGTGACCCTGCCTGTCAAAAGACTTGTGCATCACAGCTTTAAAGGGTGGAATATTGAGAGCACAGGGGAGGGGTAAAGGATCTGCAGTAACAATCTGGAAAAGCTCCTATTTTACCTGAGAATACTACAAAACTCATCTCGCCTTCCTGTACAAACACAGCAGAACTTTTCTGAGCGTACAATCCTACACTGCATTTTCATTTAAGCATTAAAATTCAAGGTCTAAATACGTAGTTTGAATTTGAAGATGAGTATATGCACATTGCAAATGTAGATATATCTTGCTGAGTACACAGCCCATAAAATATGTAGTATAAGATCACTCATTTATTTAAAGACGCTTTTTACTTCAGATGGAAAATGACACAAATCTAAATATTACAATGCAAAGTAACGTGTAACTGTCTGTATGTTATAGCCTTAACACTATACTTTTGATGCAGAAGAGATATAGCAGCTGCACTTTAATTTCAAGCAAATTGATCCCAGATGTAAATGTTGTTTTGTTCCATGGAAGATACTGCACAGGTAAAGCAAATATCATTGGTTTATAGTCCAACAGAGTGTTGCAACAGGATCCAGCCTCTTCTGCCTGGGCACACATAAAAGCCTGGTGACTGCGACAGAGTAGGGTGCCTGAAAAGGATGCTGTAAAAAAAGACAGCTTTGCTTTTTACCTTTTAAGAATACAACAACCTGTGATCTAAGTAGCTGTTTTGAAGCCAGGGAAGCTTCTTGGCTTGTCAATTATCCTGCAGGCAAAAATCTAAATTTGGCTTGTTTTCCATTTCTTTTGCTTCCCATTTGTCAAAGTCTTTTTCTCCCACTGTATTTATGTTTGGCATAAAATAAAAAGATATATTTACTGACTCCATAAGCCACTCCTTTCAAAGTAAAAATAATAGTAGTAATTGTGCTTTGTTTTGCCTGGAGATACCCCATCGTCAGTGGCACCATGGACAATGTATAAATAGCATAATAGTTTCTTTACCATCCCCAGCATACAGAGGACAGTAAAGTCCAGGTATCCTGCTGTCACATCGCTTCTTTTCTCCAAGGAGGAGAAACCCACAAAAGACAGTTACCCCATTGCTGCTTCTTAGCACCAGAGCTCAATGAAACACACCTCCCAGAGCTTGGTAAACTCATCCAGAGGCATAAGACCTCTCTGAGCAATTATTTCTCCTTCTTTCAATTGCAGATATAGGACTATTTTACCTGTGTGGGATCTGGCCGTGCAATCTTTAGGTGAGGTCTGCACATGCTTTTACTCTGGTTTCACAAAGTCTGTGATTTAGTTAAACTGGAGGGATGCTGTGTTTGAATGTTTCTACATCAGTATGGTTTAAACTGATGTGAAACTGATTGAAGTTAAACCTTTGACAGCTTCTCTACTGGATAGATACATGAATTTAATGCTGATTCCTTCTGAATCTATCTAGGCAAATCAGCACACAAGTTCTGCACTGGATACATGTCCTTTCAAATCCCAAAATATCTGAATAAAGGTATATGTAACACATGGAAAGGTGTTACTGAAGGGCAGGTACTAGACCAAACTGTGGCAGTTCTGCACAGCAAGTACTTTTTTTCCCCATACAGCACAGAGAATCGACTGAATCTGTCACAGATGTGTGTAAGATGTGTACAACCTTATGTAGCAACTTCTGCAAGTATTTAGCAGTAAGACATATTGACTGTATTCTGAAGTCCTTAGTCAGACAAAACCTGCCCAGAGGTCAATGTGAATCTCGATTAATCAATTTATTCAGAAAGAGCTCACTGTTTCTGTGTGTTTTTGAAGCACATACCTTTAAACAGAATACAAAATTAAAATTAAATTCAGGCCAGGACATAGGAAGACGCCGTGAATGCTTGGCCATGTGACCTGTTCTTCTCTGGGATCACAAATGGCGTTGCAGAGGAGGGAATGTTAAATTTTCCAGTTGCAGGAGGAGGCTGGGGCAGGAGCAGAGAGAAGGATGCATTTGCCAAGAGGAAGTGGCAGCGTGCACTCAGCCCTGGCTGCTTGACAGAGCTGCTGTATAATAGCAGGGCACTTACCTCAAATCATAGGTTGTGAAAACTGACATTTCCATTCAAATTACTCCAATAGCCAACTGTTCCCTGGTGCAACTTCTTCTGTAAGTGACACGGTGACAGTGATCCAGGAATTTAACTTGCTGTTGTCTCGTTCCAAGTGTAGTTATGAAGTTTGTGACATGCATTAGGAGGATGGCTCCTGGTCGCAGCCAGTGCTTTGTGTGTCTGTGTGATTAATCACAGGTGGAGCACAGAGCCCAGGAATTTTTGTCAGCTAAGGATAGCTGTCCCTGCTGTGGACTGCTTCATACTGACTCTTCTCCTCCTTGTTTCCCATTGTCTGAGTGAAAAGCTACTGCTCCACTGAAGTTTTCCTGGCATCTTCTGGTTTCTTGAGATTTTTTTCATGTGTCTCTTTAATTACAATGAGCAGATCATCTGTTCTTGGCACATGAGTACCTGATGGTACTCCTCTCCTCAGGGATGCCTTCTGGATTCCTTTTTTTTTTTATTCTTCCACAACTTGACTTTCATTGCAAGTTACCTTTTACATTTCTGTCTAACCTTTTAAGCAGGAAACCTTTTCTGTTCATAAATAAGCCAGCAGATTCTGTGGTTTGAGGTGTTCACCAAACACAGAAACTGCATATACTTTTTGCCCACCTTTATTTCTGTATTACATGGTCAACCATTAAACCCCTTCAGTTTGTGGTACTCTGCAACAGGTATCTCCAGATTCCAGTGTTTGGTGCTGGAGCCAAAGCATTTCACAGTGAATTACCTGCCTGTGCCTTAGAGGCGCCTGGACAAATCCCCAATCTGCTGCCACTGCTAAGCAAGACAGCAAAACTCAAGGTAGATCTTTTGTGTGCTGTAGTGGTAGCTTTCAGAAGAGGGTCCCAGGACCCATCCAACAGTCAGGCTGGTATGTCCCTGCGGAGCTGGGAGAGATCAGGATATGGTCGGGGTCAGGCTGTGTGCCCCGTTGTTCTACCCCTCTGCAGAGGAGCTGGACGAGGACATAGATCCTACTTGAAGCTTAATATGCACCTTGTAAACCAAAAACAGTGATGGCCCTGACCCCCAGTTGCAGATCTGAACATCCTCAAGCTTGAACACTATCCCCATCTGGATCTCAACATAGCTTACAATCATCTTCCCTCAAAACTCATTTTTGTAACTTGATAACCAGCAAATATATCAATGTTATTAAGGAAAATGTAATTATAAAGTCATGTTTACCTATACTTCTTGGAGAAAAACTAGGCCTCATTATTGCTGTTGCAGTCACTAGAATAATTAATGTAGAGATTTTATAGTGAATTCATTACTTCCTTGGACAGGGAGCAACTCTAACCGTATTTTGCAGAAGAGCTTTCAGAAGGATTAAAAACACAGGGCGTGCTAAGTGCCCATGAGTCATAGTGTTCACCACCTGACAACAATGGTCAATAAACCAAATACATTGACTGTTGATTTGACACCATGCACCATCCACGAATGAAGACGTTCTGTTAAATTAAGATTACTCCATCATTTTCAAATTAAATCCTTATAGAAATATTGCATCTCAAATGCTCTGCAAAATGAGGTATAACCAACATGCTCAGGGGTCAGTTATTAGGGATGTATGTTATCCCGGAATATCAAACTACACAAAGCTTGCACTTTGTTTTTCTTCCAAATTCCTGGAATTTGATTCTGATCCCTGTTTGTTGTGGTTAAACACCAGTCAGCAAAGAAGCCCCACACAGCTGCTCGTGCACTTCCCCAGCAGGATAAGGGAATCAGAAGAATAATAGTGAGGAAAATTTGTGGGTCGAGATAAAGACAGTTTAATAAATAAAGCGAAAGTTGTGCACACAACCAAAGCAAAGCAAGGAACTCATTCATTATTTCCCATCTGCAGGCAGCTGTTCAGCTGCCTCCAGGAAAGCCCTGGAGCCCATCACATGTAATGGTCACTTGGGAAGACAAAACTACATAACTCTGAGTGTCTCCCACCCTTCGTTCTTCTCCCAGCTTTGTATGCTGAGCATGTTGTCATGTGGCATGCAAAATCCCCTTGGTCAGCTGTCACAGCTGTGTCCCTTCCCAGCTTCCCTGGGTTTGGATTATGACTGTGCTAGGTCTTCACTACAACCATTTTTCTTAAGACTAATTTCATGTCTTCCTTCTCATCACCCATCATCCCAACATTTCTTTTAGGTGAGTCATCTTCTGCACGTGATTTCCTTTGGGTTTGAGCTAAGTGTTTGAAAGCAATGGGAGGTGTCCACTGGGGAATGCTTCCTCTGGGGTTTAGGTCATGTGCTCTGCTACTTGGTTTTCGTTTCTGCTTTTGGCCCTGAAACAGCCCAATTGTCTGCAAAGGTTTAAAAGCCCATGAAAGCTTCTTCAGTCTTCAGAGATGTTGTGTTGTTGCACTGTGTCCTTTTAAATGTGGCTATGATTTTCATCCTGCAAAAAAATGCAGCCTCATTTGCAGACTGCTGTTTTTTGTGTTCATTTTTTGAAGACACATTCTTTTCTTGAGAGAAGGTCTGACTAAGACTGTGGAAACTGTGGCTAAAGCAAAGGTGTGGATTAGCTATGTCCGAATCCAAAACTTTCTAAAATTTTACTGTTCTAGCCTTACAAAAGGAAACTGTGGAGTTACTCACCTGAGACAGCGTCTCTTAGCAAGCCAGGGTACTTCTGAATCGAAAAAAAACATACTGTCTTTATTTATTCTTTACCCATACCTGGAATCTCCAAATAATTTATGTATGTTTGTTTCAAAGCAGTTCCATGATACCATGGATCCTGAACTACATCTGGGACTTGATAGCCAGCTTAGTGCTGTTGAGCTGGCTCAAAATGTCCTTTTGATACTAAATATTTCCTCACACTTACAGAAGGGTCATATAGATACAAGCAACCCTAAACCAGGAAACATAATGAGAAAATGATCTTCTTGCTCTTTTCCCTTCATTGGCCCTGCTTTGAATATCATAACAAAGGCCTCAAGCAGTACAGTTTCTTGATGCAAGAGGACTCTGGATATTGTTGAGCTATCATATCCCTGTGAGAGGAGTCATGCCATCCTCAGGAAGAGGAAAGCCCCCATCTCATTCAAAGCCAACCGCTCCCAGTGCTGCTAGATATACAAAATATTGGGGGATCCATCTGGCTTGCACAAGCAGTTGTAGGCACCGCGCAACCCTGTAGGGAACTCCTGGTTGTCTAAAGGTATTTTTGCACAGAGCAGAAATGGAAAAAACATAAGGACCTCTCAGAAAAAATACTAAGGAAGTTTGTCCTCAAGACTGTCAAAGAAAGAATGCAAAACAACTGGTGCACAGAAAAGAAAAGTTTAGGGCAACGCAGTGTTTGCAATTACTTACACAGACCATACAAAGTTTTGATGAGAAATAAAGAAAACCCAACCAGTTTAGTGAATATTAAGCTACTTTCCGAAGGTTTGAGGAACACTACTTCCCCTGTTGTGAGAAGTAACAGCTTTAAATCCCCCAGGGTCTGTCCAAAGAGAGAAGCATGCGTACTGGTTTTGGGTTGAAGGAGATATGCTGAAAAAATAGTGGATTTCATTAACATGAATCACAGCAGAAGTAACAAAAAAGTGCTTTGATACAATGGTAAATAGAGGATTAACTGTGCAGTGCTGTCTTTTTTTTTTTTTATTCTACATGTCTCCTATTTGTTTTGTGTTTGTTCATGATGCCAGCAATAAAAATTCTGTTTGGTTGCTAAGTGAGAAAGTGTGCTAAAAAAGGGCTTTATAGTGCGCAGAGTCTGTTTGTCAGCAGGTGACTACTGTGGGGAGGGACAGAGGGGAAAGCATGTCTTATTTTATTTTCAAGGACTTAAATTTAATGCTGAGAACTTGATTTTTTTTTTCTTATCAAAACTTTTATTTCCGTAATTGTAAAAAAAAATATGCAGCTCATCCAGCCTTGTAGGGCAGGTTATTTATAGAAGATCTCTGCCTTTTGTCAGATTGGTGGGCTAACGATGTTCTTCCAGAATAAACCCTGTTCTGTGCAGCAGAAGGGGAAGAGTCCTGTGGAGAGTGTGGGCATAAGCTAATGTCCACAAGACAGAAAGGACTGCGGCAGAAAACGCTGCTGAGCAAAATCCACAACAATCTAATCATGATCTCTGGTAGTCAGTGAGAGCTGTGGGAGAAGACGTTGTATAAAGCAGACACATCCAGGAAATAATGCCTGTCCAGTGCAACCAGATGGAGTGGGTATATCCTGACAAAGCATTTATTTTAATAAATGTTCAATTAAAATTATTTCTGTAGTATGAGCATGGTCCAGAAGAAGTATGGGAATTAATCAGATTGCTGATAGAAATAAAGATAATTGTGCACTAGTTAAGAATGACTGTTATAAAAAATAAATCTTAACATTTCTATAGCATTATTTTGTATATCTGTAAACCAGAAAGCGTTAGTACAAGCTGTGCTTTAAAATAATATTTTTTAAATTGTAACTTTTTTTTTTTCACAAAAATATTACCCATGGCAGCACTGGCTCTTTCTGCTTCCTATGTCCATGCATCACATCAGTAATCTGTAGGTTTATATAAATACAGTAACTGAGGAAAAACTCCACTAGAAACTTTTGTCTGTTATAGAACATATATACTGTCTAATTAAAAGTTTATGATAGCAGAAATCTCAAATGAACAGAGGAAGATTTTTCTGGTGTGTAACTTGGTATAACCCCATTTGTGTGCCAATTTGTGAGTATGTGAATCCCATATTAAGTGATTAGGGTTCTTCACACAGGTAAATTGTGTACATGCTTAGGTATTGCCTGAGACTGCGCCCTAGCAGCCACTTAGTAGCAGGTTTTTATTTTATTAGTTACAACTTGGTCTTCATCCTTCTGTGAGTTTGTTTATCGAAATGTGATGTGTGTCTTAGGTTAAAGTTTTGGGAGCATGCCTGTGGTGTGTTTGCAGTCTTTGTGTTTGAATTGAAGGTGGAAGGCACCTGAAAATAAGCAGAAGTTGGACCTATCGGTGGCAGGGATGGATCTGACACTTATTAGCAGAGAGTCTGGAAATGCCAGAGCTGAAAAGGTTAAGTTCACAATATATTTTTAAAATGAGGCACAGCATTTGTCTGGCAAAATAATGCAATATGTTGTTTCGTTTTTTTAAAAGGTGCTACGTTTATTTCAGTAATTAGGCCTGAGATAGCCACTCAGATATGTTTTCCATGTATTTTGAACTTTATTTCTGCATTCGTTGAGGTGATGATGTTCAATGCACACAAACAGCTTTTTTCAGAAAAGCTGGCACTGGGTTTCACACACTGGTGTGTCCAACAATGTGTGCCCTTTTGCACATGCCACCACTCACTTCGCTCTGTTTCCAGTACTGCGTGTGACCCACAGCCGGTGAGAGATGGCAAACCAAACTGCTCTGGTCTCACAGAGACACTGTCCTGCAGCCCCATGCTCCTGTCCCAGCTCCAGCACCCAGGCCAGTAAGCGTCTGGCTGCCTCTTCCTGGATGGAATGATGCAAGTGTATGCAGTTACACTGTGATGGGAGAAAATCAAATTTAAGCTGCACACAGTCAATAAATCTTAAAACAGCTGAGTATTTCTAGAAAAAAGGCTTTGGAGAAGTGTCTGTGACCCAGAAAGAAAAAGCTTTAGCAGTGTCTAAAATTCCTGGAAGTTTTTTTTTTTCCTGCCACATCTCCTTAACCTGCTGTTAAGGAGTCTTTGTGACTGCTTCATATCTTCTTTCAATACTGTCACCCAGGGTGGACGTCCAGCACAAAGAGGACCAAAACCCTGGGCTGCCCCTGCTCATCGGAATGTTCCCCTGGTGAGGTGGGTGCAAAGCATCTCAGGCATCTCTCGTTCATTGCCAGTGCATCCGGCTATCTGACACTAGCGCTTATTGCTCCACTGGAGCTGCAGAGCTGTTTCATGCAAAGACAGTTAATAGTCAACCCACCAGATCATCTCCCAGGGTATTTGTCATGCACACCTTTAACCACACCGTTGACTCCACGGTGTTGCAGGAATTTGGTTCCCTCTTGACCATTCTGATGAGGGCTAACACAGGTTGCAAATATTCAATGTTGAAACTCAGTGCACATAGGGGAATGGAAACAAGAAAAAGGTAAATGTCGGAATAAATTTAAATAAGAAATCTATTCAATTAAATAAAAAATTATTTGTTTTTTGCAGTACCTGCAAGAAAAGTTGCTAAAGAGAGTTGTGAAGGTGCTCCCATGTGTGAGTCGCTACATGCCGAAGCAGTCCTCAGGAGTGCGCTGCGCTCATAGGTGAAAAGCAACATGTGATTCTTCTCTAGCTTCAAGTCTAAACATTTTATTTATTTGTGACAATATTATTCAATTATATTGAATAAATATTCCAAATAATACTGTTGCTTTACATTTTCTAAATATCATTAAAAAACAAACATGCATCAATTTAAATATTACACATCACACAAGTAAGAGCACTATACAGATGTGAGTTAAAAAACTAGAGCTGTGTTTTATTTTTCAGGTCTCTAATAAAGTTCATGGCTCCATTACCGTATTTGACCTTGGTATACAGCTTCCAATTTCTTCTGAATTTGCTCATGAGAAATGCCTTAGCATTGAAATCATCACATCAAGTATTAAAAGGTTTTGTTGTTTTCTCCTTTCACTCCGAACAGAAACTAAGTGCAAGGTATTTGTCTTTTAAGTCAATGCTTCTCTCCAGTCATTACAAAATAGGAAATAAATAAATAAATAAACAAACAAAAAACCCAAGGGCTGGTAATTTAGTACTAGAAAGTTAATTCAGGAGACCTCTAACCTTCAAACCACCACGTGACTATTGATTTTCAATATTGCATGGGTCTGTGCCACCCTAAGCGTGTAGTTCAGCAGATTCAGAACAGTTTTTTCCTTATCAGTTCAGTCCCCGAGTACTTGTGCATTAAGACAACAAATACTGGCAGCTCCCAGCCTGTCACATGGCGGCCTGCTGGACGTGCCGGGTTTCTAATGAAGCTGGACTGTTGGCAAACACACCGTGGTGAGGGCCTCCTCCAGCCCCCTCCCAGCTCCCGAGGGCTGTGCCATGACCAGGGACCGACTCGGGTCAGGGGCAGCTGGTGGGAGTAGAGGGATGCAGTGGGCAGTCCCGGGAGGGGGAGCCTGAGCATGGCTGGTGCTAATGTGAAGTCTCCAAAAAATACACTGCCTCCACACCAAGCATTTGTATTTAACATTTAGTTACGTTCCTCACATTAATTTGGGGTTTGTAAGGTATCTGAACCTGGTTTTCCTCTCCCAAGACGCAAATGAAGATGGAAATAGTAGTGATGTTCCAAAACACTCTGAACTCTGATGCCTGGATTATGCAGTAATACCAGGACATGCTAGCTTAAACATCTTCCTCCTTTTGTAATCACCAATTAGTTAAATCAGCAGTGGTGCCCAGGCTGGTGAGCTGCAGGCCACATGCACAGCGTCCCTGGCTCAGATGAAGATGTGTTTTAGCCCGCACACCTAAAAAAGACTTCAGCCTTCCCTCTTCCTCCCAGCTTTATTGATTATTGAAAATGTTACATCCCGGGGAGGAAAATGTCATTGCTTTAAATACCAACATTAACAGTTGGTAAAAGTTCTTTTTCACCGAGGCGTGTGTGATGAAGAAAAATTAAACAATGGAAAAGGCAGAAAAATATATGGAATCTACCAGGAAAATAAAAAAAAAAACAATATTTGTGTGTTAATTCAACCGAGAAGGAGCTTCACTCCCTTAAGTAAGTGGCTTAAAAGCAAACATGTCTCGTACTGGACTTTTTACTGGAACGGTGAAATATATAATGAAATTCAACAAGGAAACTGGAAAAACAGCCAAATTGGTGCAGCAAAGTGGTTAATAGGATCATTAGCCTACTCGCTGTATTTTTTTGGACATTGTGTGCCTGTACCGTAGTCCTCGAGAGCAGATTGCAGGAACAGGCTGACAGTTACCCGCTAACTCAGCAGTGCTGGGTGCAAACTGCCATCTTCCTGTGGATTTACAGCTGCCACTTCTGCTACTTCAATTAGTTCTATAGCACACAGATGTTGCTTAAATGTTGCTGCTAATGATACTGCAATAAGCGTAAGATTCATGCCATATTTTGAGGCACGTAAATTTCTCAAGTGGCACAATTAAAGTGGAAATATTAGGTGGGGAGAACTTGGCAGTCTCTCCAACTTGGAAAGCGCACCCGCTATGCAATAATGGGTCAAAAATTCATTCAAGTTTTACTGCTGTTCAGAGTTTTAAAAGACTTTTCACAGTTGAATGCAAAGTAGTAAAAAGCAGAGTATTAGGAAATGAGAATGCTGTTCTGTTATTCAGACATGACTTTTAATTTCAAATTGGAATCACATGCTTACCTTCGCCGCGAGGGCTGCATGTTGCCTCGCCACACTGCCAAGATGCAAAAGGAATAAATAAAAAGTTTTCATTAATAATGATTTAATTGCTGTGGCTGCGCAAAGGTTCAGCATGGCTGTTATATTAGCTGGAGGGGGGGGGGAAATGTGGAAAAAAATGGTTTCCCAAATCACACACAGAGACAGCATCAATCATTTCCGAAGCCAGATGTAGCCTCCAAACTGCAGCCTGACAACACATCTCCTGTTTGTGCAGCCACCAAGCAATTATTCTTTCCATTATATCTCCCAATGACAGATCTCCAAACCCAGGGCTGTAAAAATTAGAGTTTGGGCTTATACATTTGTGTCAGGTCTTAAAAAAAATAAGAAAACTTATCATGGCTGCAGTGTTTATGAGCTTGTCAAAGTACATGTACATAATTTTCATCAAAATTTCTTTTACCTCATTTCCAATCCTTCAGGATTAGATTTATCAGCAGCTCATTCAGGGAGAGCTCTGTGCGTCCGTCTGAGCAGCTTTTCCACCTGCGAGCAAGACTCCGGAGGGGAGCCTGTTGGGTTGGCTCTGGCTGTGAAACATGTAAGCTTTCCTTCATCCTACATATTTTTCTTGTTCAAATTGTTTTTAATGTACTGCCTCAAGTGTCCAACAATTTGAGGTGTAGTTTTTAAAAATGATTTTACGGCTCTTTCTTGTTTGGTACATACATCATTGTGAATGCATTTTAGTGGGAAAGAAGTACTGGTGGTAGCACTAAACTGGGAGGCAAACCCGAAGACAGATAACAGGAAATCCGAAGATTATTTCCATTTAGCATTTCATTTATTTATACTGGGGAAAGATGAGCAGACAAACACTGATTTTGAAACTTCCAGTATATACAGTATTTAAAGGATGAAGCTGAATATTAGGAGAAGCAATCAATAGCAAACTAAGGGTGCGCCAGGCCAGCGAGTATCAGTGCTTTGTATCTAAATTGCTGATTTTCTACTATGCTGCCTGAACATTTCCATTCCTCTGTGTGTTTCTGTCCCACTCCTGGTTTGGATTATTTAACAGCAAATCTTACAGATGTCAGTTTTGTCTTGTTCCAAGGCAACAAGGACAATGAGTTCCAGCTGACCTCAGGACAATGAATCTTGCAAGAGTGCGGTGTGTGTTTTATACCAGCGGTGAACAGCTCCCATGTAATTGAGAGAGAGGGAAATGTCACCCTCGCCTCGCTGTTGACATGGCACTGTCTGCGTGCAAAGGCAGCCCCAGACCCTGCAAACTGGGGGGAGGCATCCAACTCAGGAACTCCTCCTTACTTTTTTTTCCCCCCTTTTTTTTTTGCTTTTTTTTTTTTTGATCCCAGCATTATGCAGACCAACGTGCCAGAGGAGGAGGTGGCAAGTGGGACAGACATGGGACCCCAGCAGAAGGGGTCCACTAACCAATTAACCAAAACATGTTCTCTTTTTGTGTCCTGAATCACACCTATCTGCCTGGTTGTACATATAGCCCCACACTGCATTAGGAGAAAGTATATTTTATTAATAGATTTGTTGTTCCACAGCTGGCCTGTCCACTACAGAAAATCATTAGATTTCAAACAATTATTTCCCATTGAACAGTATTAGCTGAATAAATACTGTTTCTGTGAATGGCCTTTATGCTGAGGATGAAATGGGTTTGGTTGCTGATTGCAGGATACTTGGTTTACACTTGCAATGCAAGGTGTTGGGCTCAAGTTGATGTGAGGTACTCAGTGTACGTCAAAGTCCACGACTTTTTGCAATAACATCACAAAATTGCCTTAATCCTACAAACTGGTCTTTCCTTGCTGTTTATCAGGATGTGGGCTGCTCAGTAGAAGTCTTCCACTGGATACGGAGAAGGTTATACGGAAAATCTTTTGAGCACAAAAATGACCAATTCACCCCAACTGAACTGAAGCCAACATGCCAGAGCATCCATTAATTGTGGCGCCGACTGGTCCCACCACTTCTGCCACCCCCAGCATCCACCTCTTTCCCGCGTTAAAAGCACTAACGCTGCAAGTGGCCAGAAGACATAGGGATTTTGACCAAGGCATCGAGATTTTTGCAAGGCAGAGTGAGAATGGCTGCAATAGTGTCTGAACCCCACTTTCCTCTCTGTCACTCTCAAGGATACCTCTCTGTCTTCACCAGCCCCTTATTTATTTATTTCAGCTCCACTCCTTTTAAACTCCACCCAAAATTCCTGCTGCTGTTATGGCACAAGCAGGATCCCAGTTTCCCCAAAATGTGCATGTATTTAGTAGTTGTGCTGATCCAAGCAAGCAGGACATTGATGCTCAATGCTTCTCATGTTTCCAGAAGATGCTCAGCGTGTCTTGCCTCACTGTAAATCAGCTTGTGCCAAGCTGCCTCTTTACAAAATGCTATTAGATATGCTACTAGCCAGGAGCCCTCAGTATTAACTATTTTATTCTCTCAGTGAATACAACTATTAATTTCCAAATACTTATTCATGATTTCCCCTTTAAAAACGTGACCAGCATTGACAAACACAGGTACTTCGAGCTTAATCTTGTAGTAATGTAACTGAAATTTAATTTCGGCAAACTGAATTTGTTTTAAAACTAAATCTAAAATGAGGAACAAATATCAAACAAAACTTTCAATGCCAGTTTCCAGGAAGAAGTCTGCAGAGGTCTCTGATTTTCATTTGTGAAAGTGGGATCAACATGTGATGATGATTTTATGGGACGAGAGGAAATGGACTCAAGATTCACCAAGGGAGGTTTAGATTAGACAGTAGGAAAAATTTCTTTATTGAAGGAGTGTTGAAACATTGGAACAGGCTGCCCAAGGAAATGGTGGCCTCCATCCCTGGAGGTGTTAAGAAAAGCATATAGACGTGACACTCTGGGAGGTGGTTTATTAAGCATGGCGTTGTTGGGTTGACAGTTGGACTTGATTATCTTAGAGGTCTTTTCCAACCTTAATGGTTCTATGACTCCATGGATTTCATAAAAAAGAATGCCATTTCTCTATCTAATTTATTGTTTCTGTGATTTATCAAAGCTTTTTGTCCTCTAACATATGAGCAGTCACCTGTGATTTATGCACCACAGGAGTAAGTAGTTCCAAAACTGAGTAGAAAAAAAAGGGACTTTGCTCTGAGTATCACACCCAAACTCTTTTTTTAAGTTGCTGCAGCAATACTGGAGTTGTAGCACACCACAAAGTTGCCATGGGATTGTGCACTGATTTACTCAGTAATGTTTTTTAGGGTGGGGAAAAAACCAGAAATCAAACCAAATCTGTGTGGTTACCTTAGCAACAATCAAAGAGTCTTGTGTTTGTGCTCCCTGACAGACAGGTTGGGCCAGAGCATCCCTGGTGTAAACCCTCACACCCTGCCATGGAGGTACATGGTCCCCAGCAGCCTCATGAAGGCCCACCAGCAAAGTGGTATCTGAGCTTCCCAGATACCATCAGGGCAATGCAGAAAAGGCTTTTAGTTGCAAAGATTTCATCACTCCATCCCGCTCTGACTTTGGCAGTTTGTTTCTCATTTCAAATACCCTCTGTAATCTATTATGATATATAGGCCAGTCTTATTTCCCCCCCTCACTCCAGCCTATGTCCTCTTTCTATTTAGGAATTAATTATGATGGTATCTCATATAACTCATTAGTATCAATTAATTCTTTCCCTTTCATGATCTTATATAGCTAAATTAGATTGCCTCTTAGGAACTTCATAATCAGTATCGGACTCATTTAGTTTTACTTGGGTGCAAAGATGCAGAGGCAGAAGTGCCCCATCCCCTCTGGTGAGGACAGGATTGATGTGATGGTACCACTATACTCCATCTCCACTGTCCTCACTAGTTCTGACCTCTGGCAGTGGTGCAAGACTTGGCCTCATCTCACCCTTCATTCTGAATTTTAGCAGTCTTCTTTGTTATTATTTATTTATTTTAGGGCTTCATAAGTTGCTATTCTTCATTTATCAGAATGAATAAGAAATATCCTACTTCTAGCTATTGGCCAAACCATCATGAATTATCTTCCCCTTAAACTCACCACAGGGACAGAGAGAAACATCGAGGGAGATATATGTTTTCCTCATTTGTCCTAGTGGGGTGTTAACTTTGAAATCACAGCATTGCTGGCATTCACAGGTCCATATTTAACTGCTTCACTGCTTACTGGCACATCGCATCCATTCGGGGAAAAAAAGCAGTAATATGATTAAATATATCTGGCAGGACCTGATATTCCCACTCATTTTGAATCTGATCCAGCAGCAGCAAAGGCAATTAAATAACAAGTTTTCTCTGGCAAAATGAGTTGCAAAATGCCCCCAGCTGCATGATTTAGGAAATACACCTTGATTTTGCTAATTTCTGTGCCTGTGCCTTGTCGTGGTGGTATCCGAGGTGGCTTTGCATAACCCACTTTGTGTATTTCAAATAACCAAGCCGGGGTTGGGCTGGGGTATCCCTCACCACAGTGTGTTAGCCCAGGCTAACCTGTGTGCTGCCAAGGGGGAACTATGGGCAGGGAGTGGTGAAAAGTGAGTGGATTTGGCTTGTAGACAACATCAAACATAATCTACCTCTCTTTGGCAATGCACTGCTCTGGATGCTCCTGTGATCAGCCAGGGAGAGTGCTCCATCCTCAGCCTTTCGCTGGAAATAAAGACCAGGCCGTTGTAGGTGCAGATTAGCTTTAGGGAGACAGAAAGAAACAGAATTTCATGAGATCAGCCGGTGTCATCTTAGAGTCACACCATCCCAAGCTGAAACTGAACCGTGCCGGCAGTGGCACTGAGCAGCTGTGCTCCGTTTTATCGCAACAAGACCAACAAAAAACTGGAAACTTTTTTAAAGATGGAGCTAAGAGGGGAAAAAAAAGCAACATTAGATAAGTTGCTGCAGATTGCAACATGCATGCTGGTGTATATCTATGTCAAGTAAAGAAGGATGCTATTATATCTCCTTTACATCACCTGGTACTAGAAATTTATTACTGAAAAAGCTATCCCTTTCGCAGGACAAAGGTGACCAACATAGACTTTTTCTACAGCAGCTTTGGGGAGGCCCTGGCTCCTCCTCAGAGGGACTGCTGAAAATGACTGTATTGACCCCTGATTTTATTTTTTTTATTTTTTCCGTATTCACTGGCAGATCAAACAACAGAGCCAGTGACAGGGAGAGGCAACAAGAGGAGTCTGCTGGGAAAGCAGACATACGTGAAGTTTTTAATAAGTAGTGTAAGGAGTGTAATTGCTAAATCTCAATTAATGCAGATGTGGGTCAAACAAAGGAAAAAGAAGGGTAGATTTCTGTGAAAGGAGAGGAAAAGTGAAAAGACTGAGGCTTGAAGGATAACTTCATTTCTGAATACATTCAGATTTGAAGCCTCCTCCCTGCACTTCTCCCCCGACATCTGGTCACTCACCACCCTGCCCTGGGTCCCAGCCCAAATCCCCACTTCATGGGACTGGCAAGGGAGAAAATAGAATGAAGAAAGAAAAAGGGGAAAAAAAGACACCTGAAACTTTACCAGGAGGACAGAAAAATATTTTGTTTTAAAGTGCAAGGAAAGACAGAAAATTCAATCTAAAACTCATTTAGGATGGCTTTCAAGTTTGGTTTCTACTAGAAATGAGGGAAAACATGCTGACCTATATAACCTTTCTGCCCCTCCCAGAACATCTGCTTATTCTCCTAAAGAGAGATTATTCCCATTATGAACAATTTTTAGCTGTTGTTGTTCAAATCTAGGGGTTTTACTGAATAAGCACTTCCTGTGGCTAATCAGGGAGTTACCCGGTATTATTTCATCTATTTACATTCATGAATGCAATTATATTTCATAATCTGATTATGAGTTTTGTATCTTTATACAGATGAAAATGCTGAATGTGCATTTCTTTTTTTATTACGAGTTGTCAAGTTCTTTTTAGATGGAAATAAGAGTTCAGTAATGCTGCGATGAGGGCGACATTAATTTCATCAGCCAAATAGACCTACCAAAATAGCACTGGATGCAAAAGAGAGGCGGGTATTTCTCTACACATGTTCTGAACCTGAAGTTAACAAATTGCGTTAATAAAGTTAATATGGAAAGAAGATATTCTTATTTATAGCCAAAAATTGAATAGATTGCTTCTGATCATCATGTCCTTCAAGATACTAAAACTAGCAGATCTTATCCTTTCAAATCTGTTTTTTATTCATAGATAGGAAAAGGAAAACAAATTTTCTGCTCTTCTAATTCCCAATCATATTTTTAGTTTTGAGTGAATTAGTCATTGACCTGAACTAGCTGAATACATTGAAATGGAATAAAAAACACTCCTTTCTGCCATTGCTGAAATCACTGTAACCAAGTTTATCACTACAGCAGGCTCTGACTCCAGGTGCTGAGCTGGTGGCTTCTGCCAGCTCAGAGATCTCAACTGCTTTGAAACACTGTGAGAAAGTATCTTCAACCTAACGTTTCTTTGCATGTAATCTGATCCATTTATCAAAGTTATGAGTCCCTACTCTCCTTCCTGTCACAACCCTCCATGCTGACCCAAACTGATGGATGAAATGCCAGCCTCAGTCCATGATAGGTCCATACACCTTGGCCAAGCTGTATCCGTCTGTAACTGTCCTTGTGTGGCAGCCACCAGCACCGCAGTGAGATCATTTATCAGTGCAGGAGCATCCCAAAACTACTTTATCTTTGCAGTTGGTACATTTTGTAAATTTTATTCACCTGGTATAAAATCAGAGGGGTACAAGATACCCACGCACAGCGTTTTGTATCTGCAAGTGTTGGTTCCCACCAGCGTCCTGCGCCTCAGCCCACCACCATGGCTTTATCCTGCCTCACCAGCAGCAAAACTTTCTGGGTTAGGGTTCTTATAGGTTTGCAATCATGAACATTTCATCTTCACATTAAAAATGTGGGGCAGAACAGCCATCAGGGTCTGACTATGAAAAGGCTTTCTCTTTTGATCATGATGTCAGAAGAATGTAGGACAAGGCAGTTCTTTATTAAAGTAAAGAGAAAATTGAAAGTGGTGGTAGAAAACAATGTAAATTTGACCTGGCTGATGTCCAGTTGTGACTGCTGAAATGCTTAATTTATCATCCAAATCTACTTTTTCTGCTACTGCTTGTATCTAAACTTACTACAGGAGTGCAAAGTACAGGCAGTTCACACAAACCAGAACTATATATGTTGGCTTCCATTAAGAACAGAAAATTCCAGCACAGAAACAAAAAAAAATCTTTATTTTCCTGTCTTTGACCCAAAGTATGCCAACCCTTTAGTATGAAATTGCTGAGTTCTTGCTCTTGCTTTGCCACCTCCAGCAAACTAGCCTGAAAGCCTGTCATCTTCTGTATCGACTCGTGGCAGATGAGACTGTTCAAGGGGAAGCATCCTCCCTGTTACATGATTTGGGAGAAAAGACTGTCCTGATAATGCTCCCATGGGTTACTTCCATAATGTTTTGGGGGCGGCACCTGGAGAGCATGAGCAGGTTTGCTTCTGTTAACTGCTTGCCAGGCAAATTAAAAAAGTATATTGTTTAAAAGTGTTTATTGCGAATTTCTGCATTTACATCAATAATGTGTAAATAAGTGTAGCTAATTGCTCTGCTGCATATATTTATTATTTTTGAGCCATTGCAGTTTCTTAGTTGAAAGCAGAGCACTTCAGACATCTTATTATAAAGAGAGTTTTTCAGGGTACCATTAGTTTCCTAAAAATGCGGCTCAGTCTGCATTTTACCTTTGCTCAGGACAGGTCACACCTCAGGGCTATGTTGCTGTGTTGTCTTAGCAAGTCCCTGGCCAAGGATGTGCAACTCTGGAGCAGGGACTAAGGTGGGCAAGGAGGGCTTAGATTAGACCTCTGTAAAACAGCAAATCTTCAACGTTATTTCAGCAGGCTTGAGCCAGTAAATACTGGTTTAGAGCTGAAAACTAAAAGACCTATGAGTTCTTTTCTCATAAAAAACAATGTTCATTTCTTTTTCATGTTTTGATAGATAGTAGGACTTTTTTAAAGGCTCCTACAGAGCAGCCTTTTAAGGGTCTCCCATCCATACTTAATACACGTGACATCCACCACAAAACACCACGTATGGGCTGGCAGAAACAAATGCAGCACAGAAGGAGGGTAAAGCACTTGTCTGCTGCACTTTCCCCTCTATCCTACCTGGGATCTGGCTCCTTTATCTTGTACATGAGGATAGCAGTGTTTGCTCAGAGACCTCAGTGCTCAGTTTGCTGGCCCACTGTAAGAGCCTTGACTTCTCACTCAACAGAAACATAAAGCCAACAGGAAAACCATCCTGCAAAATGGCATCCAGAAAGCAATGCAGCCTTGGGGCAGCTCAGCCTGATTTGGGATGCAATGTGACAAAACACCAGATTAATTATCTGGTCCCCAGGTCATGCAGACATGGTACTGTGGACTGAAAATAAAGCAGAATTGAATGAGAAACACAGAGGCTGATCAATGGTTGAAGACCTCCATCCTTGCAGGAAAACCCAAAGAATTTTTATCTGACATCTTTCTCTTATTAGTGTTTTATGAATATTTTTTTCAGTCAATTTAACTCATAAAATGTTCAGTAATAAGTCTCTACTATTTTCCTCCCTCCTCATTCAATAAAAAGGACTTATTCTGCAAGCACTTACTGCTGATACTACCACAATGTGGGTGAGTAGTGATGAGTTCTATTTAGTGTCAAGATAGTGGTGCTGTGGGCAGAAGGGTCTGCTGTGGAGCTGTAGCCTCCTTGCAAACAGAACTGAACATTCAACCCCACCATGCTTCTTCCACTCCGTCCTCGCATCTGTTTTAGGACAAACTTTTGTTCTAGCACCCTCTTCTCCTGATAAGTCTGGTTTACCCTTTTCTGCAGACTTTCTTCCTTTTCTACTCCCTGGTCTACTCCCTATTATTCCTATTGGTCATTCAGCCAATGGGTTTTATATCCAGTCAGTTATCTTTTAAATCTGCAACACGGGAGGATGATGATTTTATTACAGGTCTTTTACTACTGAGTTCCTTGTTCTCCTCAGCAGGAGCAGGCTGCATGGACCTTCCGGGTTTTATTTTGATGTTGTTGACTCTTCAGTTTCTTTAAAAACTTCGAAAGAAAGGTTGTAACCAGGAATAATTTATTTTACAAAGCACTTACAGTTTCTGTTTTACTGATCTCCAGGAAAGAGAGAAGCCCTAAGCCCATCCAAAGCTGCTCTTGCATGCTGTGACCCCACTGTCTTGTTCTAGCATTTATCTAAAAACGTACCCAATTGCCATTCCCATTTTAGGCTGGGTACATACATACTGGGTACGTTTTGGAAACTTTTCTTCCAATTAATTTATGTTCACTGTTTTCCTCACACAGAGAGTTTATTTGTTTAATTGTCTAAATCTATGAAATCACTTTGCTTTGGACCCTACTGCTCCCATGCCCGATGCTTTCTGCCTTTAACATGCTGAGTGACATGGCTCAGGTGATTTGTGTGGAGACTGTGGCTGATGGACCATCAGCCCTTGGTCCATCAGAGCCTCTGACTGGTCCCTACACACTGCTTGGCCTTTGTTAATTTGTCCAGGCAGTGTTTTAAGGGATGAAGTAATTGAGGGCATAGTTGGGGAGAAATCTTGAAAGTCCTTTCAGAGATACTTCAGATATTGCAGTGTTTGTTAGATTCACAACTGATAAACCAGAAAGATGAAGAAGTGTTATGGAATGGCCTTCTGCTCTGCGGCATGGCTTTGACCTTTTTTAACATTTCTTTACCATTTTCATTAAGCTGCACCTGGGCTGCCCAAATAGCTTTGTGAGATAATTGATAGAAGTTGTTTTTTATTTATTATTATTATTGTTATTGTTGTTGTTGTTAGTAGAAGTAGTAGTAGTATTTCTACTCACTACAGTTTCAAAGCACTTTTGTGTCTGTGGAGCAAAGTGCTTAGCTATTATTTCTTTGGCTTGGGAAGTGACTCTACATGCCAGCGTTGTCCTTCACCTGGTGAGAACAGCCCTGTGGATCTGATCTGTTGTGACCAGAGCCCAAACCACCCGGGAAAGCAGCGCTGAGCTGCAGCATGTTGCCCCCAGTGCCCTGCACCTCGGCCACAGCATCACATTGCCCACTGTCACCAAACCAACGTAGAGGCAAAGCCATCTCTGAGCACTTGCTCTCACAACAGAGCTCCACAGTGCAAGGAAAGCGATCATTAAATACAACTTTATTGGTTTTCATTATACATCTCTATTTTTTCACATCTCCCTCCTTTCTTCTCTTCATCCTTGCCTTGGTGTCTCCATCCTATGTTTGTTGGTGTATTAAATAGACCGATACCAGCCTCAGTTTCCTTTTTTTTTTTTTGAGATTTTTATTGTTGTTGGAATTCTTTTTTAAATTTTACACAACAAGCAATCTGTGATTTTTGTCTGGTTGGAGCAGAGTAACTTTCATATCAATTGCTTGCACCCTTAACACCCCCACTTTTTCTGTTTTGGGTGTAGTTGCTGCCTTTTGTTATAAAGTTGTTTCTCAGTTTAATTTATGTCAAGGTAAATGAAAAAAAAAGGCACATAACAGCTGAAATCCTTTAAAAACTTTATGAGCACCAAAAATGTACCATTCTGTGACAAATTAACTGCACTCTTTTTTTCACAATGCCCTTTCAGTACTAGTACAAAATCAATAAAGAGGAAACAAAACCATTACAGTACAACTATTACTTTGTTTGAACATGTTAAAAATAAAAACCTCACAACTATACAGCCTCTGTTTTTAGCATTGTACTTCAACTAGCCAAACTGCATGAGCAGTGTCACCAGCTGAAATGGAGCACCAGTCCAGGAGGTCTCAAACTCTCCATCAGTTAATTTTGACCTGAGTACCGAGAAATAACATTTGATCTCTTCTATGCAACAATGAAACTGAGCATTTATATATGAGAGAAAGAGGTAGCTTGGGTTTAATTATTTAATTTATACAATTGAAATTTCTAGTATATTTTATTTTATTTAAAGTTATTATCCTATTAAGTCTCTGAGCAAGGATAATGATTAGTTTTTAAATGATACACACAAACTTTTAAAAACTCTTTATTACCTGTGGGAAAAAGCAACAGGAATACTCAGGAACATTCCTTCTTCGTAGGCTTTTGTAGAGATTGTTTGCATACTCTGACTCCCAACTGCGAGCTTTTTCTTCCTTTTCCTCTAAAACTTAGGGTTATACATTGTATAATGACAAGTGGCAAAAAAAAATCAATTTGTAATCTGATTTGAGGGTTTTGATTTCCTCTGATGAGTTTAAATTTCATTAAAAGCAACCTTATTCGAACATAAAAGAACTCCTTGAAGGGTAAAACAGGGAATTGTCTCAAAGAGTATAAAGAATCCAAACTCCTTTGTGCTATTTATTCATGGCATTAATTGTGAGGTCCAACAGGCAGTGTCGGTTGGCAGATGCACCGTTATCAGCCCCACGATCTGCATGAGGAGGGGAAAAAAAGCACAAGGGCTCACATTCAAAAATCGTTCTTTGGCATATTGACACTTTAGTTATCAACAGCCCTTATTATCTGCTTAGCAGTGGATCGCAGCTTGCTGGTGACATAATAAGCTACAAATCACTGATGGGGCCTTTCTGCATTCTCCTAATTGTGTATATTCTCTAGAAAAAAAAAATTATTGTTCGGCTTCTTGTCTTGATGAGAAATTGACATTTTCTGGCAGAGTCTGGCGAGCACTATATGGGGAGATAAGACTTATAGTTGTTTTAAAGGAGTGCAGCCATTCTTTCAGAGGCCTCTTTATTGCTCTAGTTGACCCACTTGATGAGTATGGATTTCATGAGGTCTTTTTCAGCATTTGAACTATAAAAGGTTCAGAATGACACCACCCCTTATAGACAAAAGATAACCTTGCCCTTTGAATATATTGATTCTTTATTAACTAGGCTGTTTAATGCAATGAAATGAGGCATTAGATTGAAGCCTATTTCAAGTGCTTTGAATAATCTTTAAAAGCTTGAAAGACTTTAAAAAGCTGCACTGCAATAATTGGCATATACTTTTAGAGACTCTATTCCTTCATTTTGATTAAGGAATTTTTATCATCTTCCTATGTCTAAACTCACTGCAGTCTGACACAACATATTTTCTCGCCAGGGCTTTTACCAAGATACAGATAGGGATGTGTTGTACGTGGTGGATTGCTCTAGGACTTGTCATTCCTAGGACAAAATGTATGGGCTTTCTTCTTTTGTATTTTCTTTGCATTGAAAGTTAGATGAACCATTTAGATGCTCATTATTCAAACCTTTGAAATAAACCTAAAAGAAAAAGTGCCAGTAGGCATCATGAAGACTTTCATCCCTATAAACCGTCTTATTTTTTAGCAGAATGCATCTGATTATGCCGCTGTTTAAACAAGATACATACATACTCAAAGTGGAACAATTGTCAATGCATAATAATAATCCACAGTGCTCTATATTTTCAATATCTGTTTTCATCAAACATAAAAACTATGGAAATATTGGAGAAGAAAGGAAACATAGTTAAATATCCCGGTTTTCCTTCTTTGTAGACTGTGACTACAGTAAGCTGCAGCTTCTCATCACACTCCACCACTTAACTGCTGAAACACGGGGCGACGAAGGAGGGGCTCAGGCATACGTTTGGCAGTATATTCACATACATATATTTACTTTGGAGCTCAGTTTCTCAGTGCCTTCTGAAAGTTGTCAGCAGCCTTCTGATAATGACAGAATAAAACTCAGGTAACAAGCTCCCTGCTTTACCAGGATTACTTTACCCCCATTGCTCTGCCTGCTGTGCATGCAGTCATGTTCCTGCAGAAATACACCTTTTTCTGGGGCTACAGTCACACATCAATGCCACACACTTGGAAGTCGAGGCAGGGAACTCAGACCAGTACTTCAGGCTTAGTGTTGTAATTGTCTCCCACAAAACCTCCCTTCAATGAGGACGTCGAATCATGCCCACCTCAATATATTTTTATGTCAAATACATTATATCTACATTGCACATACTGCAGTCCAGAAGATGAAATATTTGTGTTCAGTATTATAATTAGGAAAATCATGTACTTCCTTATCAGCATTTAAAAGATGGCTATGTCAACTTTTGGTATCAAAGACTGCATGGAAAATCTGAGTTGTGCCATGTTTAAAATAACTTTTCCCATTTGCAAGCTTTTACAATATGATATTAAAATAGAAGAAATATTCTACTGTTACCTCTACTTTAAAAAAATGGACATCTAAAGCAGACTTTTGGTTAAGTACTTCACCAAGACTGAGCAACGAGTAATTGCCATGCTGCAGTGTAGAGTTCTCATCCCTCATCATCCTTCTAGGAGCCTGCCTGGGCTTTCTATCCTGGGGCAACAAACAGCCCACATCAAGGATTATGCTTTTCCTTAACAAAGACATAACTTTGAATTCTGATATTTAGAAATGAAACCCCCGGTGTTGCATTTTTTTGTTTTGTGTTTAGTCATTTTTTTAATAAATCAAACAAGATAAAATTACTAAAAATGAAATTCACAGACAAGAAATACTTTAATTAAATATTGTGTAAAATGAACATTTTTTTATACAGTTAAATATATGAAAAAAATGTACAGATAAAACAATCTTATTGTAGGGTCTTTAACAGTAAAATCTACCATTTAGTGAAGCTTTCCGTCTGGAGACAATGAAGCAATGAGTGCATTGACTAAGTAATCTAAAACACAAACAGATTGCATTTATGAAGAAACTTGCAAACTTTCTTAACATGTACACGTGATCTCTTCTTTAGAGCAAAACCTTACTTAGACAAACTATAACGGAGGCAATTCAGTTCCAAAGTGACTTCTCAGGCTTTTCCACTTAGCTAAGCCTTA
>JAUMJJ010000194.1:3142500-3152500 GCA_033556795.1 Tapera naevia
ATTAGCACGCTTGTGTAAGGCACATCTGATTCAAAGCGACCACAATGCTCAGCACCAGCCGGGAGCGGGACGGGGTAGGCAGATGCAGAGCCAGGCTCCTCCATGCCACAGCATCCTCTGACCAAGGGGCCACGGACATGCGCCTTTCCCAGTGAAATGCTCCGCAAGGGCTTCATGTCGTGAAAGGAGGCTCTGAACAGGTTTTTGTGCACAGAGCATCCCAACTCCTGCGTCCACGACATCTCTCCCAGTAAGGTGCTGAGAGCGAGGTGGGGTCCAGCCTCCTGATAGCTGGGGAACAACACAGTCACTCCTGGTCATGTCAAGCATCCCGCAGGGACATCCCCACAATGCGAACCCCACCAATCACCGCTCAATGCCCAAACCTGGTACCTGGGCAGAAAACCTCCATTTCCACGATATTACTTTATTATAACAGTGGGGCCGAGCAAGTCTAGGACTCTCCAAGACCAAAGCCAAGTACCCTACACCTGCTCTCAACTTTGAAGACTAAGCACCATAAAAAGGCATGAGAATAATACCAGCCAGCTATCTCCTTTCTTTTTCAACTGATAAAGACTGAGGTGCCAGCAACTACCATTTTTTTCCTACTTAACTCTTTGGTAAAAACATAATTTAGACTGTCTTTAATTTTAGTGTTGTTTAATTTTTGCCATAATGATATTTCTCATTAATTTATGTACAACAGATATTAATATTTTTTTTCGTGTAGTGATGTGAACTTCAATTTCTCAGTTCATTAATTTCAACAATATTAATTTATTTCCGATTCGCCGTTACAGCTTTATAGTTTGGAAGAGCTGGGTTCGTACACATTTCATATGTAACATAACCTCCTACAGCAGCCAGAAATGTGGTCTGCACAACCAGGATTGCTCCAGTGGCTGCAACTGAAGCCCCAAGCAGCTGTGGTCCTGCAAGTGCCGTAGGCAGTTGTGTGTGCTGAGGCAAAGGACTTGTATGGAAATATATCTCTCTTGAAACAGGTTAAAGTTTTCTAGCTCTGCTACTTTTTTTCCCAAATTAGATGTATCAAATAGGTCAAAATCAAAATGGAAGTTGTAACTTTGCTTGTTTTATTATACTGCATGTTTTAAACATTTGAACAATGACGAAGTTAAGAAAACTTAGCTGAAGAAGAGTGCACATATTGATAGAGATTCGTTCCACCCAACACATTCAGTTTCCCTATCATGTTTCCACTAAATTTCCCGTGCTCCCCACTACTTTAGTCTGGGCCAGCAGATGACCTAGCTCTGTATTTAGGCCTGTCAAACCATATGCTCTCAAGTAGACTTCTCCTGTGAGTTTCCAGTCAGCAGGAAGCCTGGCACTACATCAAGCAGACCCAAAGAAATTCGGTTCCTAAGGTGCACCTGAACTGGGGGATGTGGGAGCCCATTTTGAAATGCTTGTTATGCTGCAATACAGCCATCAGCTGCCCTGGACTTCAAGATCACCACAAGTTAACCAAAAACACAGATTCTTCCTGTCTTTTCTGGTTCAGGTTCAGCAAGGAACTGTCATCCCACTCTATGTTGAGGTGATGGAAAGATGTAACTTCTATGTCTCAGAGCCAGCACGAGACATGCTCTGCCAGCATGCTAAACAAAGTGCAAAAGCCCAGGACTAATCTCAACATTTGTTTCTTCAGAGAATAACTTAGCAGAAAAAAAGAGTCCAGATTTTTCTACCAGAGGTTGTGTGCCTAAATACCTTAATAAATAGTACATTATTATTTACTACTAATGCTGGGCACATCTTTATCGTGTTTATTATAATCTCATGTTTCAGTTCTGCTGTGTGAAAATCTAGCTTGTCTATTTCATATCTTTCTGTGGAGAAACAGTTTCATTTCTTTAGTTTAAATGATATAGACATTTTTGTTGAATTCTATCCGTGGCACAGTGAGGCAGGGGTGCAAAATGTGTGCTCCAGGCATTTATTTCACTATTTATTTTAGTAGTAACATTGGACAATTGTGAATTTCTGCACTATGATACCTGCTGTGCAAATTGATACCAAATGTCTTCTTAAAGAAAAATAGGGTGGCTAGTTTTTTAATGATAATAATTTTAATAGTTTCATCCAGGGGAAGACCAGAAAATTAAGCAGGATACAATTTTAAAAGAATATAGAGTTTTAGCTCTGCATTATGATCATAAAGCTTAACCAGAGAGCAATATCTTTCGCAATCTATAAAAAGTAAATTACAATTGAAAACTAAATTTTGAACACATATTGTCTTTCCAACTTTAGAGAAAGCAAGAACTTTCTAACTAAAATTTTATTTTATACCTGAAATGTCCATTGTTTTACACAGGAAAAAGCCTTCTGCCTTAAGGAACCCTAGCATCCTGTTCTTAAAAAAAGTGTAAGTACTTCACTTTCTGAGCATAGGTTGTGCAAAGGACATCATACAGATTTAACAAGATTGTGGCTTTTTGGATGAGGTCCAAAGATCCTTTTTTTGTAGACTTACTCGTAGGAGTAAGCATACTCACAGGGCAACAAAGAGAGGGGCATCTCCTCTGCCAGTTGCAGCTTCCAACTTTTCACCATAATTATGGTATCAGTTGGCTGAGGATGGAGAGCTGACAAGGGTGGCATACAAGTGCAGCAAGGAGGAAGACTACACATTAGCTCCGGCTAGCATTGCCTGCATGACTGGTCTTGCTGAGATTTCCCCAGTTTGCCTTCTTATTTATTCTTTTTCTTTTCTTCTTAACCTCTGTCTTGGATCTCTCTAGAAAAAAAATTAATCCCCTTGTTGACTATGCACCACTCCATGTTCAGTCTTTGGCAGTAGGTCGTAAAACACAGAGTGTTTTTTTCAGGGCATGCTTACTAGCAGCAAGATCTTGCTTCTAGTGTGGTGGGCTCAGGTGATCTTGATGCTTAGGGTGATTTTACCACAAGCGAGAATTTGGAGCAGCTCTACCTCTGCTTTATACTACGTGAGGAGACAAAACAGTCCATCTGAGGTTCAGATGGAGCTTCATAGTTCTGCTCCTGCTTCCTCATCATCTTAAATGTACCAAAACCAGCATTATTTCTGCACAAAGAAAAATCCTACAGTGCTTTACCGAATGAGGTTTGGTGCAATTAACCCTCATATCCCTGGAAAAGGACTGCCTGTGTCTGGAGGGCTCTTACATGCCAGGAGGGCTCTTACATGCCAGGTTTTGCCATGCTCTCCTCTGCCTCTGGATAGTGCTAACAAACCTTCATAGGAAAAACTGGGCTGCCTGGATCCATTGTGTTGGTGCGTGATGCCTTGCCATAGTATGGTCAACTAGGTTCCCTGAAAACTATCCAACTGGCTTTTATTTCAGAATAGAGCTCATGTGGAGAGAAGGCAACAAAGCAACCAACAACATAGAGGATATCTTGCTCTATGATTAAAAGAGCTCATCATCCCTTCTTATTCAGATACATAAACTGCAGGATTTACCATAGATACAAAAACAGTGACCACAAGCTCTTACTTCTGTTTTGACTTAACTTTTACTGTATGTAACCATTTCTAATAATGTAAAGAGTGCCATTCAGCTCCTTCACATCCTGTACTTCAAGATCACAAAAAAATTTTAGCTGCATTGGCCTGCAGCTCTTGAATTCCATATTTTATTTTAATGTAGAAAGCGCACCGATCAGAAAACTCTTGAGCTGCTTGTAGTGATCAGAAAGAAACTAACTAAAATTTAAAAAGGGCTCAATGCCAAAAAAATACTGAGAAAACAGGAAGAAGGAAGCAGAAACCCACTAAGTAACTGCACAGGTAAAATGCAGTGTAAATAAATATCTCCTGCGTTGCTGCCTTTTCTTTATGATGTCTCTTTAAGGAAGCACATGACAAATTCATCCTTGTCTTGCTACTCAGTTCTGCCTGCAATTCAATTCAAGGCATCGGTTGAGATCTGTGAGGACAGCTTTGGTTGGAAAAAATTATGGTGCTTCTCTGCCGTGAAGATAAAGGAACTCACCAAAGATATGTCAAATGCAATTTGATTTTCTTCTCAGCTCAAGGGGACCTGAACCCACATATTTTACCTTTTGCTACAGTACTCTAACTCTCATGATACAGAGCACCTCCTGGTGTCGTGCTACTTGGTACAAATTATTCAACTTTTTGTCACAACTCTGAAACTCGGTGCTTTAATTACCACATCAGAAAGATGTTCTTGCTATTTCTTTGGGTCATTTTGCTCAACACAGATTCAGCTTATCTGCTTCAGCCATGTGAAGAAAATATGACTTTTTTTTTTTTCCTAAAAAACTTCTATTCATTTTAATTTTGGCTGTTGAACCAAATCCCAAAGTTTCTGCACATCCCTACATCTGGACCCCTCCATGCTTCTGAAATTTTGAGTGCTTGGTGGGGTAGGGACAGCCCAGTGAGGCAGAACTACAGGTCTTGGGGGCACCTAACGTACAGCTTTAAAAACAGCTGCAGGATGCTTGACTTTGTTAGGGATGACACCAGGTCTGCTGCTTGGATTACAGCATTCTTAAATCAGGTGTTGAAGGGATCCTGAAGCCCTCAGTGGGCTGTGTGGGCCCAGAAGCAGCTTAGTCTAGAGCAAGGTGGGGCCTCAGCCTAAGAGTTAACTTCACAACCTGTTTAACAAAATTAGTGTATGTCGATTTTAAGCTGTCTATTAGGCATTTACACAAAAAGCATTTTGTACCTGAGGGTGAAGGTGTATAGTTACTGGGGGCTTATGGAAGTGCCAAGGGAGATTGGGGACTTGGTGTCTGATGGGAATTGGGAATTTGGCCTGCCCAGTTCTTCTGAAAACATCACTTTGCAGTAATCTAGAGCTGAAACCTTGAATATCAGACAGGAAGCTCTTTATTTACATACTGAAATTGCATAAATTTAGATTTTATGTTAGATCTTTAAATAATTCTATTTTTCAGAGTAAAGCAGCATCAAGTTAATGAGAATATATATATATAAATACCTGCTACAGACTAGCTATCAAATAGTTGTTCTAATCTAAGACATGTGTTACAATTTTTATTTTATTTTATTTTTCATTATTTTGTTTTATTTCTTATTTATTTTATTTATTATTTTAAATTATTTTACTTCAGTATTTACTTTTTATACTAGTGTCTTTCTATAAAAGGAGGAAAAAAAGGACACTGGTTTATTTTATGAGTGAATAACCTTTTCTAAGAATAATGCTTATACCTGGTGTAGTTTTCTACTTATAGTAACATAGTAAACCTTCCACTAAAGACATATGTAAGGACAGAAATTGTTAATCCAATTATCCTTTTCTTTAACATTCATACTATAATAAGATTTGGGTAGCTGGATACTCAGCACTTCATTAATAAGCTCTCAGATGCTTCTTTGATCCAAAAAGTTAATAACAAGCTACAGGGACATCCATTTGGCAATCCTGGTCTCGAATGGCCTGGAGTTTTGGTGGACAAGCAGTTCTGTGGGACTATGTCTCTCCAAAGTGCCTTAAGCTAGGTACCACAAAATGCAAGTGTCCAGAACCAGTTTAGCAAATCAAAATATCTGTTTGCCTGTGAGTCCTCATCGTCAAATACAAAGAATAAATAATACTGCACTACCCACATCTTAACTAAGAAAGTCAAGAGGAGTGATGACCTCTAGGGTAAGAGTGTCTGCAACCCTTTCTGATTTCCACGGCATTTGAAGTGCTTGAATTTCGTGCACTGTGTAACAAGGTTTGCGATTTGTAAAGCAGAGGCAAACAAACCTTTTCAACAATTTCAGTGCATCTAACAATACTATCTTCTAAATGTTAAAATAAGCCGTAAAAAGGAAAATTTCTTTGTTCATATTTTTATTCCTCCACCAAACATACATTGAATTTTAATTCCTCCTGCCCCACTCCCATCAGGTGGCCACAGAAATTCTGCAACTGAATTATAAATTGCTCATTACACTACTCACACAAAAACACGCAGCTTTAAAAAAATATACAGAAGTTTAAAATTTGCCTGCCTTAATTAAAATATTTAGTTGTTCATTTAGGGAAGTAACCACGCTAATACCACAGTGAGAGAGTGAGCTGGGACCCACAGAATGTGCAAACTCACTGCATAAGCAGCTAACTCGTCAAAGGGAAGGCTGGTTCACTGAGCAAGAGCTTAACCTGATACGCACCAATTTGGGGTATTTTAAAATAATTACGGCACCATACGTAAAATGCAGAAAACACAACACATTATGCTGGAATGCTGCTGGTTTAAAACATCCATAGAAATGTGTTCAGAAAATGTATAAATGCAAGGAGTACACAATACCTCCGAGAAGAATTCGGGGATAGACTTACTGTAAAATTTAAGGTATAAAATGCTAAGGGTAAATGCCAGAACAACAACAAGTGTTCTCTTTAATATAAGTATTAAAAGTGAACTAAGATTTTCTACACACTTTCTTCTGCTTTTGCATCACTATCAGAGTACCAGAAACCTAAAAATATGACGAAGTATCTTTCTCCAAAATAAATGATCAGGGCTTGAATGTATGCACCAAAAAAGCAATACAGAGAAAATTGAGAGAGATCCAGCTCACCTTGAAGTCCATTTCCATTTGCACTGGTGCAAGATGGCGGAGGAGAGGCTTGGGGCCTGACAACAGGAGCAAAGGCGCTCTTTTGTTTCACTGCAGAGATGACATTGGCAGGTGAGAATGAGAAAATGCCGTGTGTACTGCTACAGTTTGAAGGGAGGGTGACCGAAGAGGCTGCCATGGTAGGGCTTGACGGCACTACTGCAATAAAGCAAAAATAATCAGGTCTCAGATTGAGGTTTTCACGGCAAACATGGAAAAAGAGAGTGATAGGGCCTTGCCTCTTAAAATATATATATATATATATATAAAAAAATATATATAAAAAAGAAAAAAAATGAAATGCCTTGGCTTGGCCACTCTCTGGATAACAGGCAAACTCTTTTGTGTTGGACTTTTGTTACAAATTGCACAGTCCAATTTTTTTTCTGTCTGAGATTGTATTATGGCACAAACAGATCAATATATTATACTCAATTTTACGTCCAGCCTCCAGAGTCACCCCTCCTTTTATCCAGTAGCTCACAATATAGGAAATCAAAACAATGCAAGTATTTGATTTTGTAGTAAATATGAATCTGTATGATGATGTGTTACCAAAAATAGACACTTACTGCCATAAGGAGAGTTAGCTGAGGAGCCATTAAGAAATCCAGGGGAACCTGGTACACCTAGATTGGGCATGCCGGCATTGCCATATCCATTCATGCTATTGCTGACTGTGTTGTAATTGGACTGCTGAGGAGTACTGCTGGGAACATATCCTCGCGGGGAAACACTGCTTGTGTTGCGACTGTAACCTACTGTGTTAGAAACCCCCCCACCCCAAAAAAATAATGTTATTTTATAATATAGACTTAGGGCTGGGGGGTTTCCTCATGCAGCATATATTACACAGTTTTAATTGATTGCACAGCTTTGCTCTAAGTTGTCTCTTACTGCCCTATCAACTCTTGCAGTTTGAGATAACCTTATCACGCCAACCCTACTTAAATCATCTGCGAGCACTCTATGTTGTCTCTCCTCTTAGCACAGACAGCCAACAAAAGCTCTCTTCGATCCAGCTGTGTCAGGTGCCTTCACGTTTTTCTTTAGGAGCAATTATTAACAGGCTCGAGTCCTGCTTTGTACCAACACACAGAATGAACTTTCAGCCTCTCCAGACCTTCAAATGCCATAGCTGACAAGAAAAACTTTTTTGTTGCAGTGATTTACTTTAAACAGCTGTTTTGGGGTCTTCATTTTATGATTGATATTTTTATACTAACAGCAAGCTCGTACTTTCATAAGGTGTAGCCATCAGTGAAAACTAATTCAAGATCAAGTACAGAATTTTATAAGGCTTATTAGCTTGGAAATGCATTAAAAGACAATCTTTTTAGAAGAGGAAATATAGCAGAATCAGGATTTTAAACAACAACTTGTTTCTATCTGAGCAATCAATTCAATAACTACATTGCAAGCAGAAAGATATGGGTTTGAGCGTATCTAATAATCCTGTTTCTCTCCTTTCATTAGTATCAAAATTAATTTTAAATGCAATATGCTACATGCATTTTCAATTACAACAGGTAAATTAAATCAACTATTACTTTTATTAGTAACATATATGTCACACATGCCTATAAACAAAGTATTTTAAAACCACAGACATCGAATTACATTTATCTGTGTAAATATTCCAAAACCAGGTGGAGATACCTAGACATAATTATTTTATAAAAAACATATGCACTATATATTGTGAATAATAAAGAGCTTTCTACACCTTGCCATTTTTCTTTCCACTGGAAATTCTTTATGATAACAGTAAACGAAAGAACAGGAAGAATTAAATATTATGAGAAATTTAAAGACAGCATTTCATGACACAATCAGACATAAAGGTACAGCAAGAAAAGAGATAGAACACAACAATGACATCAGCTTGTATTAATAAGCAAGGGCCAAAAGCAGTCAGCACTGTGAAGGATTAACTCTTGAAATCCCACATACCTTGGTCGTTTGCTTGTGATGTTTCGGAAACATTAACGGCGAGCTGGCTGCTGAAGGAGTTGACTCCCATCATGCCAGTGTGAGCAGGAGTGTTGGCTAGAGTGGGGATCTGGTTGTGATTGCGTGGCACACTGTATAACGCTTCAGCAATGTCAGCTGCTCGTTTCAGGATTATTTCCTAAAAAGATATAAAATAATCACTGACAACTAAGTAACTGATTTGTGCAAATATTCCAAGTTGCAATAACGTTAACATTTACAGAAGAGATTCATGTGAAATTATAGTAAGGATGGGGATTTTGCTGCTTGTTTCAGCTGAATCTTCTGTTTTCCTTCCTACACAGCGGAGTGCCATACAATTTCACATCAATACGGTAGGTATGAAGAAATAAAGAATGTAGCACAAAATTACAGTTTAGTGCTGTAAGTCATGTGAAAATTGTACACATATACTTTATTTGTCCAGGGCAGTAGACGTATTTCCAGTAGTCTGCGAAATACAGTACGTTTTATCCGCTCTGTTTAGCAGATTTCTTTAGGACTTCCCATTAGTCACTCTATATTTTGGCCCGAGTTCAAGGTTATTCTCTTGCCTTAATGATTGCTTATGCTTTTGGCACCTTACACTTAATTGTCATTTCTGATAGGCAAACTAGCCGTCAGAAGAGAATGGGAAGATGAAGCATTTCCCTTAGAGCATTGCACCACATCAGACTGCCCTCGAGGTGGCTGGCAAAGCCAGGCAGTGTACAAAAGGAATCTGCTGATGCTCTGCCAGCTCTGCGAATAGCAGGTATTGATTTACATATGTAGGCGTGTAGATGAATACAGCGCTCGTGACCTACCTGGTTGTTATGGGGCATCCCATATAGGGCTTCAACAAGGTCCGCTGCTCTCTTAAGTAATACTTCCTAAAGAAAAACAAACAGCCTGTGTTACGTTTCACCAAGTGCAGCCATCATTCCAAGGAGAAAAGAGAAGTGCAACAATGTTGGCAGTTCACTGTGGCATCTATAATTACGAGGAACCAATAAAGTGGGTAAAATATATCAAACGCTATCCTGGCGCTCCTGCTATATTTAGTGGACGTATTACAAAGATAGGAAGGTATTTTGTTTTGGAGGAAAATACTCTTTGAGGTTTGAAGTCAAAGTTAGATACGAGCCTAAAAATAATATTGCGTTTTACATCCAGCTGTTCAATTATGATTGACTAGAAAAGGTGTTTGCTGCTGTAGCATGTAGCTCTAGTGCTGAATTAGTGAAATCAGTGCTTGAGGTTTAATGATGTAGTCTTATGGGTATTAAACAAACAAACACATGGTAGAGATATGAAAGGCACAGGCATCACATTTGGCTGTTAATTCCTAGCACTTTAGTGGTGAAGAACAATAAGTAATTTTCCATATCTTAATTAAACTGG
>JAUMJJ010000194.1:3165000-3170000 GCA_033556795.1 Tapera naevia
AGCTAATAATTACGCTCAATCAGATAATGGTATAGAATTTTCCTAAAATTCTCATATTACCAATAGGAAAACTGCCTCTTTTTTAAATGTTTTTTTCCCCTTAATTGGAAAGCAAAGCCCACCCCAGGCACTGACACCTGCGATGTTGTTTGCAGACGTGGATGGAGGGATTGCCCTCCCATTCAGGACAACCAGGCAGGGAATAATGGCACCGAGATGTGATGTTGCCCACAGAGAAGAGGACAGTCCTGTCACCTTGTTGCAAAAGAATACCCTTGCTGACAACAACTGGATTATGTTCAAACACTTCTGTTTACATATCGCAAAGAATGCATTTGATTATGGCTTTTATAGTCTCAATGAAACTGGAGCCCCTGCAACCAGCCCTCAATGGAGGAACACTATGTGCAGCAGTGCAGCACATGCCCCGGCCTCAGGGAGGGCGAGCTCCTGTGGGGAATGTAAAATCACACAGAAGTTAGGAAAGAAATACTGAAAGAGCATATAGAATGCTAGGGAAACAGAAATGCTCATTTATAGCTTTTACATCTTTGAAGACAAATGTCAATTTACTCAGTTCAAGAGCAGTCTGGCCCTTTCAGAGTCTGTTGTAGAGCAGGTCAGAACACCTCCAGCAGAACAGATTTTATACTAAAAAGTGGCCTGGGAGAAGAAATAAGGGAAAATGCTTCCTGGCCAGTTCCAGTCACCTGTCAAATCAACTGCTACCCTCTTCCTCCAGGAAGGAAGAAGGAACAGAGGAATGAGGGGAGGAAGGAAAAAACTAAGGACACAGGGCCAGATAATTATCAAAGAAACAAGGAGCATGCATCTTCCTCAAATGTGTGGTAAATTAAGGTTTAGATACACTAGGTATCTAATAATCTGTCCCCTAATCCTCAAGAGCCCAATTCCAATACCTTTGTGGGTGTGGAGGCTCAGCAGGGCAGATGCAGCCTTGCTGCACGATGGTACGAGGAGACTGCCAAGAAGTCCTGATGGGGATTCTGTCCACTCACCACCCCCAGCCAATGCTCAGGGACCTCTCAGCCCCTCAAGGCTGCCCCACCACAGAACTTTGGCTCTTTCGCACACCTTTTGGTAGGTGGCATTTAGTCACAAGTAAAGCACTAATACTTTCATGACCCCAAATCCTGCAAGGATGCCTGCATTTCCACATTTACTGAGAACAACTGTGTTCTAAGATCTAGCGTTTGCCAAAAGTGTCATAACTATCATAATAGCTACACATTTACTTTAAATGCACTAATGAACAAATGAGAAGGAGAAGGAGAAGGAGAAGGAGAAGGAGAAGGAGAAGGAGAAGGAGAAGGAGAAGGAGAAGGAGAAGGAGAAGGAGAAGGAGAAGGAGAAGGAGAAGGAGAAGGAGAAGGAGAAGGAGAAGGAGGAGAAGGAGGAAAAGAAAAAATGGCAGTCCCAGTAAAAAGGCAGTGTGTTGGCTGGGGCAGTTTGCGCAAACCTAGGCACACACTGCAGCTGTGCAGCACACCATGAAGATGAAGGAGGATGAACATCCATGCTGACCTCCTGAGAGCTTTCCTCCAGAACAGGATGAGCCCTGTAGATGTCAGACTTGAAGCTCTGTGTGTAAAAACTACGGTAGGACTACAGAACAGGGACAGTATTACAGCTGTCCTGACACAGTCCTGCCCATCTCCATCTCCTTCATCAAACCTGACTGCATTGTCCACTGCCTCCACCAGCAAGGCCAGAGGGCTGAAGCAAGGCAAGTTTACAGCCCACTGCAGTGCTGAATTTAACAGACATCCAAAGCACAAGGACTCTGTGTTCTCAGGAGTCCTCTCCATAAGGCAGCTGTAGGAACCAGCACAGCAACACCCTGGGAAGGTTGACAGGGGGGAGGTTAGAAGGAGCCAAGTTTTGGGTTCAGTAACCCTCACATGCCAAGCAACTCCCCCCAAAGAGAGGTGCTGACAGGTTCAACATGAGGTTTGACACGGTTGTGCGAGAAGCACACAGCTCTAATGCAACTCCATGCCCTAGACTTACTCGCTGGGTGCTTGTCATCTCCTCAGCTCTGTGCTGCTCCTGCCACTAAAAATGAGTGAAGAATGCAGCAGCACAGGCAGTACACAAGGGACAGGACCTCTGCTTTTATGCACTTCCCCTTAGCATTCCCCTGAGGTGGCTGGCTGGGTGCCTGGCTGGCTGCACCATGCATCTGATCCCAGAGAGCAGCACTATGGCTGGATTTATGAGGAGGAGCAAGCGTCACCTGGTACATGCATTAACCTACACCACAGTACACACACCAGTTTGCTGCTGCTACAGATATCTAAATTCAGTGATATTGGATTAGAAAACATATTTAAGAGGTCAAGTATGATGCACTGAATGGAAACCACTTAAAGTAAACCCACTTGCAGTATACTTGATGCATGGGTTGACCAAGTTACGAGATCAGACCACATCACACATTTCAATTTAAAACCAGTTTGCAGTGTAAAATATATGCAAATGTACCATGATTTAAATATATAGAATTAGCAGATCAGGAAAAATTAAGGATCCTACCAGTAAGAAGACAGATCTTATCAGTCATTAACATGGAGCATTGCAAAGGAGGGACTTGGTAGTATTTCAGTAAGAAGTGAAAGGGGAAGGAAAGTTGCATAGCTAATTGCAAGTGTTCCAATCCTGTCAAGGAAATACTACAATCTAATACATATGTAACTGTAATAAAACACGACATTTTATGAAACCAATGTGATACGACTAATGTGACAAAATATTATATTCCAAAAATACAGCATATTGCTTATTTGTTAGAGTTTCACCACTATGGTGCTACACCAAAGCAGCAAAACATTACGTTTCAGCTATACAATACTCCAAGGTACTTTACTAATTAAGATGTATTTTCCTGAAATAAACTGGGCTTGTGTCTGGTTTTATATTTGTTGTATTATTTGGGAGTTTAGGCCTCATAGCTGAATAAATATCTCCTTCTTACAGACTGGTCTGTATGGATCTTTCTCCTACCTCTTGCTCACACACACACACACAATTTAGAAAATTATGCTGGAACTGTGCTACTGGAGTCTGCGAGCACAGCAGTTCCTCCTGACTGAAAGCACTAGCCTTGTGCCCCATGGCTGGATTATAAGGTGCTGCATCCACTCCTTCTCATACAGGTGATTGAACTGATGTGCATCAGCTACTAGAGAAACCCAGAGGAGCCATCTGCACTCTATATACAGCAGGGTGCACAACCAAGTGCTCCAGTTCTTCTGTAACACAAGAATTTCAGGTACTTTGCTGAAAATGATGCTTAACCACAGCAAATGCAAAATTCGATCATTTACCTGTCTTCACTGGCTTAGCTCTGCAAAGGTTTTTATCCATCTCAGACCCATATGAAATCTATGATGTTTCAGCAAACATCTGTAAGAGCTGGTATTCTCCACAACCTCTCTATACTTATTTTTGTTAATGATAACCCAGCATAAGAATATAATACTGTAATATTTTAATGTCATATTTAGACAAATAGGATTTATAATCAGATCCTTATTATCACCTAACAGAGCTTTTACAACAATATTCCTCCATCATATAATAATTTTAAAGAAAAGTATATCTTACTCAGAGTTGTGAAATCTCTGTATTACCTGTGGATATTGGAAAAATACCTCAAATATCCAAATTAATTCAATGAGTTTATAAAAAGATCTTTATTAAACACTTAAGCACAGTGCCTGTTGCAGCTTTAAAAATATAAAGCCCATGTTATTAGTAGTCTAATTGTTCAGAATTGTGTAAAATTGCTAGTTTAGTTTTACAATGACAATTTAAAAGTATTTGTGTTGTACAAAATAAAAATATTTTTGTATATCAAAATTACATAACTTCAAGAAAATGAAAATGCTGACAATTTTTACTCAGGTATCTAAAAAAATAAAAAAAAGTTTTCTGAGGAGCCGTACTGCACCTTGATACTTAAGGAGATGATCTCAAGATTGTGTCAAAAAAAATTTCTTTCTTTCCCCCCTTGATATTTGTGTATGCTGCAAATTGTGTAATTAAAAATATAAATTTTAAAAGACTGGGATAAAAAAAGAAATTCAGGAAGTGCGGATCACTGCATCCCTCCATCAGCCTGCTCTGCTTGCACATCCACAGCCAATGGACATCCCTGGAGGACCACGTACTATTTCAAACTGGCAGTCTACACTGAGGTTCAGCATGAACTGACCTTCAACAAACATCAGGTGAGGAACACCAGATCTACCACTGAGCTTTTCTAATCATGCAACTTTGCATGGTTTCAATGAAAGTTTGTGTGTTTAAAAATCAATAGTCATCTACACTAATTTATATTCAGCCTGTGAATAACAACTACATTGACTAACAACTCTTGTGGAAATATCTGTATTCCGTATGCTTGCAAAATAGGTTTAAAAATTTTTTCGAAACATTAGGTTTCATTAAGAAGCTACATAATGGACAATGTCTTAGAAACTATTTTAAATTATAAAAAATAGTGGGCATCCAAAACATTTTTGAAAGACCTTTTGATTTTTTTCTTTAGCAAATTGTGTTCCCTACAGTTGTGATAATTATTTAAATATATATACATATACACATAAGGTTTTAGGCCCGTGCTAGTGTCTTTAAAACAACTTTCATGAAAATCACTTGGATAAAAAGCTGTGCCTAGATGACGTGGACTTCCCAGGAACTAAGATTTGCCATGAAAACACTACCAAGCTTTTTAGGTATAGCAGTAGCACTGTAATACACAGCAGCACAAGAAGTTACAAAAATACAATAAACTCATTATTCTTATTAACCCTGAGCTTCTGGGTGTTTTCCTTATTTCCATGTTACGTTAGACTCAATGCAAAGGCCATGAAGTCATTGGATATGTTTCTTTTCAGCTCAATAGCACTTTGATGAGGGTACAAATTATTTTAATGGGAATACTGGTGTCGGCATGTATCATGTACAACAGTAAT
>JAUMJJ010000194.1:3172500-3175000 GCA_033556795.1 Tapera naevia
AGTTCTGAGTACCAAATAGCGTTCTTTGAAACTATTTTAATATACACTGTGTTGGACTATACTTCCTTTATTTGCTAGGAAATCATTATGCAAAATACACACTTAGAGAAAACAGTAATGCAGTGGCACAAATACATTGTAAATACAGAACTGCCGCTCATCTTAAAGCAAACTAACAGAATATACAGAGCTTAAAATGTGTGTAAAGGTGCAATATTATCTGTAACATAATTTCATTTAGAAGCATACAAATCACAATTTGCCATAATCAAATAGCACTGCAATGCTTATATCCTAATTAAAAAATAATCTCTGATATTTAATTTAGAAACCTGGAAGACCTTACCAGCCAAATTATGGCTACAACATGCACAATCCACTTGATTTACCCAGGCAGATACAGAATTTTTCAGGTAGCACTTTTAAAATTATTATTAAACAATCAAACGATGCACTGTTTGATACATATTAAAATAAGTATTGCACCCAGTTATTAATTTGCACTATTCACTTTTAAATGCAGCAAATACCTCATTAATTTAATTCTAGGTGCCCACCAGTTTATATTGCATTTTACAGTCTAGAAGGCAATTTACTATTAACTGGCAATTACATACAGAATGATTGTTAATTCTGCTCCTAAGTGCTAGCTGCTTGAAAATTGTTATCTCTCTCTAATTTTTGACCTTCTTACAACAGGGGTGAGGTATACTGGGAATACAAAGGACTAGTAGAGAAGAGCTGGACATGTCATTTGTGACTCATTCTTTTAATTCACCGTGCTAATCAACTGAACTGCCACAATCTCCCAAGGTAATTGTATCTTTATAATAGTTGAAAGCAGCGGGCAAAAAGGCATGGATAGATGGGGAAAGGCCTTGCCTTTGCCTGCTGAGAGACAGCGCGCTTTTTCTTCTGTGTGAGACTAATGGGGGCTTTTTAGAAAAATCTCGAACTTTCATATCTCTGTACCCTGATCATTTAATGTCTCAACTTCTCTGCTCACAAAGGCTTTGTACACCACACTACACTCTTGTTTCATTATTCTGCAGCCTTGTTGCCCTATGGTCTACCTCATGCTGGGAAGGTTAAATGTTAGAGTGGCAAGCCAGACTGCAAGCATGGTGGGACACTGATGGGAAACAGATGCCCTAGGGATTCAGCCCCTCCCTCCTCTAGGGCTACATAATTTTCATTTTCTGAAATACAGTGAGGCTTGCCTTTGCTCTCCACAGCAGCTGAAATTTCCAAATACTCTCTCAGTCACCCTATCACTTCAGGATAAAACAAAGCAAGTAGAAGTTTCTCGGTCAGGCAGGCACTGGCTTTATTGTTTAATTTTTTTTATTGCTGGGATATAGGCTTTGTTTCCCTTAAAAGGTGTTCTAAATGTATCTTCCTGGTTAAGTGTTGTTAGTAATGTAAGTTTGTTACAATTATTACAATGTAAGCTCCTGACATTCTCACCATTCTTTTGGACATCTTTACTTAGCAATAAAGACGAAAGACAACCCCAGGAATGAAGAATGTTTTTGCCTCACAGTTTCATACATATTTGTATTTTCACATTAGAAAAAAGTTCAAAAAAAGCAAAATTTGTCAAAATTGAAAAAAACGCACCTAAAAAATCAGTTTAAGACATTACTATAAAGCAATTTAAAATTCCAGGCCTCTGCAGTGAGAGCCAGACCATCATCTGGTTCAAATCTGCAGCGCTTCCCTGTGTGCAATGGAACTGCACCAGCTCTGGAACTCAGTCTAAGGCTTTTAATTCATTCATTCGTTTTTTATTTTGCTGAACACTTATCTTAGCTAAATAGTCATACTTGTCATGATACTCTTCCACAGCTTTGCTATGTTCATAATAGCAGTTTTAAGCCTATAAACATGACTGGATGCAGCCCTACCTATGGTTACCACCTTTGCAGCAGACTACAAAACGACGCTGGCTCTCAAGATACGTGTGTTAGCACTAAAAGCATCATGGGCACCACCACCCCATTTGGTAACTCTGGTAACAACCCAATCAGAAAGATCAAGAAAATGTAAACATTCTCTCCCTTGTCAGCCAGAAGTGAAGCACCCAGGTGTGAATGTGAGCATTGGTTTTGCTCAGGTTGTTATTTCTTTGGGGGCAGATGGAAGATAGGAATCTCAGATGCTACCTTCACTTAAAAGTCCATTTCAGCAATAGATCTTAGGCAGACAGAAAAACATATCCTCGATGCATTAACCATTTAAAAAGTCCTAGCTTAAAACGACCCAGGAACACACTTTTCCCATTAGAACTAAATTAATAGATAGAAACAGTTGCAGTCTAGTGGGAAAATATTCATCAAAATGCACATCATCTGCACATCATCTGCAATCTGCATTATCTACCCAATAAGCATCAAGAACTCTCCCTGAATCCCTGCAGTCTGTCAAGCAAACAGTTAAAGGCTCTTTGTTTTCAAAAGAGAGATGGATTCATCAGATCAAATTTATTACCTAGAATCCT
>JAUMJJ010000194.1:3180000-3190000 GCA_033556795.1 Tapera naevia
CAACCTTCCACAGTAGCAGCAGGGGGAATTAGTTTACTTGGAAACGATCTGCGAGTGTGTGTATATACTGCTGGTGAATATTAGATGATTGGATAATGAGGTGTTAGCAAGGAGAGGCTACAGAGAAGTAAATATCTGTGTTTTTTAGTGGGCACTTTTCTTTAAACAATGTGTTACTAACGCAAAGCATACTATCCTAGATGGAAGTTACAGCTTGGCGGGCACGGGGGCACAACTAACTTCAAGCATGACATAAACCAGCGTCATTTTACGCATGGTGTCAGTATCTAGTGTCATACCCTGATCAGAAGGAAACAAAGATTTTTCAAGCAAGCAAGGTAACGATTTCAGGAATTTCCTTTACAGGCGACATCAACCCAGTTTAAAGAGACTAAAGCTTAATATGGCTCCACAAAAATCCTGAGAAGTTGTGGGACTGATTTCAGCAGAGTTAGAACCAATCAATGACACTCGTTGTCCTAATACTATCTAAGCACATGGGGAGCACAGCCCAACTCAAAAGGGTGCTGAGTGCTCCTGAATCCCACTAACTTTCAGCTCTGAGTATTTGAAACACTGGCTCTGCTGTTCTCTCTTACATTCAAGGGCATTTTGATTCTCAGCTGCAGTATTGCAGGAGTGTTTACTTTTATTTATTTTGTTACTATAATTGTTATAAAAGTAAGATTATGGAAGAAGTGTTCAGATTTTCACACTCATTTCCAACGGTGCAGCTCACTTGAATGAGCGCTTATGAGAGGTTAGGCAAAGAGGATTTGGTACTCTATTTCTAGCATTCAAATAAAGCAAATCAATTACCATACCACAAAAAAAAACAACTATTGGTTAGTGACATTTATGCAGATTTTCCGTAGCATGTAAAAGTGACCTTTATTTTTCTAAGTAGTATTTGCTGCTTAGAGTCAAATTCTTTTCACGCAGCTTACAAAAATAAATACTTGTATTTTGCTAAGATCATAATAGCTCATTAGAAGAGGCTGAATTTGGACCTAGACTAAAACCTAACACCACAGGGCTGAGCATGCTTACTTGAACCTATAATGTTGCTAGTTCTCGCTCTCTGGGGAAGGAGAGGACTAGGGAAGAGGACTCAGCCTTCTTAATTGTGAACCTCATTAGTGACGGTTGCTAGGCAAAATACACACCTACTTTCAGTGCATATGAAAGAGATAAACAATACGTCATAGACCATAATGACTCTGGTGCTCAGGGCGACCCTTAATTATTATATTTTTGTTCTCTTATACCTTAGTCATTAATGCAGAAAAACAAATTAGTTTTGTGTGTGTGGACTGCAGCAGACTTGTAAATCGTTTTCCATTTTTTTGATGTCTAGATCATATTTCCTTCTGATAATTGTTGCTTTCCTCATTCATTTCTCTGTTTGCCCATTGGTAAATACTATTTGAAACATAAAATGACAATGATTGTATTAGCAGCTTAGTATTTTGTTATTACTTCAATTAATTTTATTAGTGTAAAAAGCCATGATCTTGTCAATATGTTAGTAACAATTCACAAGAGGAATCCTATGGAAACTGATGTGTGTGGCCTGACCACACAGCCATCGTTGGAGGCACTGTGGTTTTGATAATTCTAATTCTTTAAGAACTGAACACGTATTCGATCCTTATGCATTAAATTTTTGGTCAGTCCTGAAGTGGTTAGGCAGTTGGACTAGATAATTGTTGTAGGTCACTTCAAACAGAAATATTCTATTCTATTCTATTCTATTCTATTCTATTCTATTCTATTCTATTCTATTCTATTCTATTCTATTCTAATTTTATTAAAAAGCAGGTTAATTAAGAGTAATTTTTTATCTTTACATTGGTGAAATTTACAGAGCAAAGAAAGTGTTATTTAAACCTCAATTACTATTTTGGGCTTTTTGAAAGGACAAATACATGTGTGCACGTGTACAGGCGCAGCTGCATCTGTGTGCGAGCAATTCAGAGTCTGATAGGCTCCAGAAAGACAGTATTTCACAATTCTGGATTTTCAGAGACACTTTCCATTCTCCTCTTCATCTCAGACTATCTTCTTTTAGCGGTTCAGGCAAGAAGTCAATCACATTGAGTCAATCTGAAGAAAAACATTTTATGCTGTTTTTCTCGTACAAACCCCCTCCTGCCGTAATCTGCAGTAAGGCCCAGCCACAGGAAATTGACCTCACAGTAAATTCTTTACAGATTCAGTCATGTTTTTACCATCCACTTAAACTTGCATACATAACCTGAGAGTGTACCTCTGGATCAAGGAATATGACAAGCCAAAAAAAAATCAAGTCAAATTAAATAGCAAGAAAAAGCCGCAAGCAAAACAAGACTGAAAAAAAAATAGAAAAAGATGAAAAATTGATTGTGACTGCAAAACTGTAAGTATTAAATGAAGAAAGAAGTCAGAAGCAAATTCAGAAGCGACCATATTCTAGTTGACAAGGGCTGAGAAATACTAATAGATTTTTTTAATGGGCGGTTTGATGAATGAGAGAAGAAATTATGTAAAAGTAAATGAAGTAGTGTATCAACATAAAGTATGGTGCAAAAAAAAAAAAAAAGCATTGCAAATTAAAAAAGACATGTAAATGTGTGCCTACCATTTTCCAGATAAGAAGGGGCCGTACCTTCTGAGGGGTCAAGGCGGCGAGCCCGCCTCCCGTGTTTGGAATTGTTGTGTACAAACATGTTGTCTGAGACAGCCAGCACGTGGCCATCCACATTGACTGTTGTTGATACAACAACCTGAAAAAGAAAACAAAGAAAACAAAATTTAAAAAAACCTGCATAATTTCACAAGCAAGGATGCAGAATCAGAACTTTTTTAAAGACAAAACAACATCATAGCCTGTTACTTTTGGCTTTAAACAAAGTGAATCACAACTATAAATACATGTTTGTTTATGTGGCTAACACTGGTGATTTTTAACTCACAATTGTTTCTCTTCAGAACCTACTACACTAATTAGAGTTTAATCTCCTATTATGCTAACAAATGAATTCAATTCAGGGAAATATTCTTCTAGCCATTAGTTTCAGAAACACCCCTCTAGCCACTCATTTTAAAAGCTGCTGTTTTGATTGATCTGTTGATATATTGATTAGATAGTTTATCTAATTAAAATTTGTTCACTTGAGACTGTCTTCAAATGAAGGGTTGTAAGGATTCCAAATAAAATACGCTTAATAAATCAGGAACCATCTTAACTCCCTATTTTTTCTTCAGTAAATGATCTCTAGGTCAGTTTTACAATTACATTTAATGTCTGATAATGAACTTTTTTGCATCTGAAAAGACCGACTTGAATATGAATAGTGAAAGTGTTTTCAATCCATGAAAAGTATCCCTTCTCAAGTTCATTTGGATGGTGATTGACCCTGGTATGTCAATGGAATTTCCTCCTTTATTTTTGAGTGAAAGGCTTCTATTCTTGTGTCCAGGTTCAGAGTCCGGCCATAGAAGAGATGATGGATAGGGCCTTCTTTGGCTTCCAGCTGCTTCTCAGTAGAAAATGGAAAAGGAACATACGCAAAATGCACAACCTTCCCGATAAAAACACCTACACAATGCAGTTGTGAAACTCCTTCCGGAAATGATATCGCATGAGCACAAGCCAAACAAGAAACCATGAGATGTGTGAGGGTTTGCGTGGAACACAGCTTTATAGGCCAATTGTTATTATCCCAGACAGATATTTACATCTTATTTAAATACTCCAGCATAGGCCCTCTGTTGTGGGTTCCAGATTTTCTAAACAAAGTAATCACTGCAGCATTTTCTTTTGGGTTTAACGTTAGTAGAGTCCTTAAAGTCACTGGCTTAGTTATGCTGTATCGACCCTACTGGTGACGATGGCAAAAGCTAGTACACATTTTAGCTTTTCTCTTCCATTGGTTTTGCTTTTGGATATAACAAAAATGATTGTCAGTGTTCCCATACCAGCTCCTACATCCAAACGCACAATGAACAAAAACAGAAGGGGAAAAACTAGCCTCCTTTGCACAGAGCTTGTCCAAGGCATCAGAAGATTATTCTTGTCTGCTTCTATGTTTTGGATCACCTCTGATCCTGTTTCTTATTCACAACCCATAATTAGCTTTCAGCTATCACAGCACCTTTTCTGTGTACCCTGCCTCCTTTGAGACAGCCATCTGCGGTACCCTTTAGAACAGCCTGAGGGCAGTTCTCTGCCAGGCTGCTCTGCTTCCCTACCTTTCTCCTCCCAGAAGTGGACAATTTCACTCTTGTCAACATCCACTTTGGAGAGTGCTGAGGTTGCACACTCACCTCAGCTGCAGAACTGCTGCCAGGGCACTGGGTTATCTGCTTTCACTTTTAATGAGATTTTCAGACTTTAAGAATTATTGCAAAATGTACAAGTGTGATTTTCAGCAAAGATTTCTGCATTTGGTTCCTAGAAAAAGGTATATTAAAAAGACAGAGAAAGGTGTATATAAAAATGACAACTATTTTTGTTCTGTCATGTATATATAGGTCAGTCACCAAGGGAAAATACTGTACTTCAGCAAAAGAAAGTAGACGTGTTATGCTTTGTTATATCGGCTTATTCCTGCAGTGCACCTAAAGAAAGGTGCTGAGACGGTGAAACCAGTTAAAAATGTTGTTCAAGATCTGACATACTGTTAAGTCCAGTTAAACCTTCTGAGAGGCAGTGAGATTAGCTAAAGAGACCCAGGAAAGTCTTTCTAGTGTCTACTGGATCCATTGTCGAACACAAGATCACTCATGACTGATACTTCATTTAGTAATCGGTGAGACAAAGAGGACATTTCCACTCATTCCAGGTTTGACCTTCTGTTCTGTTCAGATGGATCAATATCACCAATGCCACGTGAAGCTGAGATGCATGAAAAATGGAAGCTTGGCTCAATTGTTTTGAAGAAATATTTTTTCCAGCTACAGATCTTTTCTGTTGGCTGGCTCAAGGGTTCTGGCTTCGCCGGTTGGTTGGCTGTGCATGAAAACAGATGTCACATGTTTTGCTATCAAATTTAACCACAAGTTACTCTTCTCAAAAATAAGAAAGTTTTGAACATCTCAATACTAGTTTATTATTAGCTTCAAATATGAATCATTGTGAAGTATTTTGAAATAAGAAGCTTATATTTCCTAACAAGCGTTTCAAATGACTTCAAATATGGAGGAAATAATTTGTCCGTCATGTCAGCTGCCTTTCTGTAATGTTATGATTCACCACAGGATAGTTCAAAAGCTGTAAGGAGAAAGTGAAGTATTAAACATTTTCTAACACAATTGGAATAGAAATATGTGGATTGGACCACCACTGTTGGATTTACAAGTTCTGATTGTGAAAACCCTCTGTGTGTAATCCAAACTTCACTGTGCTCCACAGTCACGTCTGTTAGTAAGATTATACTACCCATTCCACACATGCAAAATCTCTGCATCTCTGAACACACATCACACTACAACACAACGTGTTAGTACAAATGAAAACTATGGGAATGTTTTCTGAGGAGAGACCCACTTGCTTCAGCACTGATCCATTACAGTCCACTGCACAACTCCATGAATCTCAAAAAGCAACATTTAAATTAGTGGGGGAAATGTAAAATTCCGATGGCATTTTTTTTTCAAGGCATGTAGCATTAGAACTACATTAAGTAGAACCACTGACACTGCTTTTTTTCATTAAAAAAAAAAAACAAGATGAAGATGTAAGCCTTTTATATATCCTTTATTCTTTAAGAGGGATCTGTACCTGGAATCTTCGCATGTCTCGTGGGTTGCCTGCATTCTTCAAACAGTTCTGATTGCACTTGAGGAAAAACTTTAGAAAGAATCTATAAAAATACAAAATTGAAAACTATTAGATTCATCAAAATGTAAATCCAATTTTTTAAAAGTTTAATAAAATTTAATCATAAATAGTTATGCCCAAAAGAATACTGGTAGTGAAATATTACTTTCCTATCAGCTAATGAACTTATTTTAAAGCAAAAGATCTCTGTCGTAAACAGAACATTATTGCCAGGGAAAGGCAAATTTATATTTTTAATTTTTCAACAACTACAAATGTATTGACTTCAGGCCACATCCTTAGCTTGGTGTGGGAAAGTTGATTTCAATGACTCATTGACTTCAAAGGCAATGACTTACACCAGATGAGAATTTGTCTCTATTTTTTCAATACATTTTATTTTTTCACAACTTATATTAGCAGTAATGACCTCTACATTGAAAAATTCCAAGGTAATGAATGATCAATCTTCTGAAAAACACTTGGCTTTGCCTCCGGTTTGGAAACTCTTGCTATTCAAAAGGACTCGATCCAACTCCTGCTGACTCCAGGGAGATCCAGGCGGGATCTGCCCACCGGCAAGGCCCCAGTTCCCTCATTGTTTTTGAAAGGAAAGGAATATGGCAAATTAGGCTCTGTCTTATGACCTCTTCAACCTTTGCCAGCCTTTAACTATAAGGAGTCACTCTACCCGTGGATGGAAATCCAGTTTATTTTTGCTGAGCAGCAACCAGCAATTATTTAGGACGAACCCTTATCATCTAGGTATCTCCCCATAAACCATTTTTTGTAGGAGTGCAGCCTCCTGGGAACACAACAAGCACTTATAGGAAGGGGAAAAGCTTGAAAAGATGCAAATTCCTTTATGCTGCCCTCCTGTACTGGAGGAATGAGCTTATATGGGATGTCTCCACCCTGCAGGTTATGCAAGATTGGGGGGACTCTCATTGTCCTGACCTCGCACCGGAGGATATTTACAGCCCAATGCTGACTCTTTTCTTTATAATGCTAGGTTTTCATGTCTATGGATCTGGTTTTCGGATAGTGACTGACAGCTCATGACAGGCAAGGCTCCAGGCTCTCTCCTCACCCCGAGTTCCTCAGGTGCGCCAGTCCAGTGGCTTGTGCTGCCCAACTTCATACATGTTGAATAGTGAGGTTAGGCAGAGATTTTATGTTTAGAATATGAACAACTATTATTTATTCATGCCAATCTTTATAAATGACTGCGATCATTCTCACTGTATACACCTCACAGAAGTTTCCATGTGCCAACAGCATTCCCGGCAGGAGACAAGGACACCTCTTCCCTTCTTCAGCACCCAATATGGCCCAACTGCAGTTGATAAAAAGTATGACCGTGGCTGCACCACATCGCATTTGCTCCTGCAGAGCTTTAAGGGTCAGATTGGAGCATTATGGGAGTATTCTCCTATCACAAAATGTTATTTTAATCACCAGACTTCCTTTCCAGTTAAACCTTGAGTATGGCGCTAATATTAACATGGGATGCTAATGCTGGAGGAGCATATTGGAGAGGCAAGGAGGGAAATGACTAAGTTTACTGAAACTGTGCATAAGTAAATCAAGTCTGTCAGTTCATCCAAATACACATTTCTTTAAAAATTCTTGTTCCAAAACGTGTAAAGGGGTTTTAGCTGTCGAGCTGAAAGAGAGTTGGGTTTCTGCAGTGGTTGACATGATCTCCTAGCTTGGATGCTCACTTTGAAGTCAGGTTTTCTGGACACTTGAAGAAACATTAATTAACTCCACAAAACTGCAGCTTTAATAGCCACAACCCCATCCTAATTTTATCTGCCTTGTTTTTCTGGGCTTTTTTATGATCTCCAGATCAACTGAATATAACCCAAATGTAATAGCATTTCTGTCGTAACTCTGTTCTTTCTTGCATGCCTTCTGCTGCACAAATTGTGCTAGTGTCCCAGGACCAGTTGATGCCCACATCAGAGACAACAAGATGCTGGAGAGTTAGCAGAAAGGGAGAGTCTCTAGCTTTATAGCTTCTTAGTGTTACAGCCAGGCTGAAGAGGAGTGTCTTATCTATTTTTTTTTCTGATCTCAAATGGGTGTTGTGATGCTGCTTGAGCTAATGTTTGTAAATTGCTCTGAAATTCTCCAATGAATTGTGCACTAGGAATGCTAAGTATTGCTCCTCATGGATTGTTTTTAACATGAAGCATTCATGATGAATTGTTTCTATACAGAGAGCTCACATTCTGTGGAAAAAAAAGGGCCATTAAGCACCCTTTCACTAAACATCAACTGGAACTGATATTTGTTCAATTATTTGGTGAAAAAGACCTATGCCTGGTGGAATTTGACATCTTCAAGTCTACCAGGATGAACCTAAGCACTGAGCTAAATACTGAAGCACAAGGCTGGGGTGAATGAGTGAACACAAGCTGCAGCACACATATTTCAGCTCTGCAGCATTCCTTGGTACTTAAATATTTTATTTTACTTTTTAATCTGAATTTTCAGAGAGTTCATGAAGCACAGGTGATATCAAGACAAGATTTTCAAAAGAAGACAACACAAATTAAAATCCACGTTCCTACATAGAGCTTTTCTCAAAGCTTGTCAGGAGAAGACAATCGACTCTCTGGTTTCTCTCAGCTGACCAACAATGACTATGAATCCATCCCTATCACAGAGGGAACAGGGCCAGATACTTTCTCTGCAAGCTTTGCACTCTCAAGATAAGATTGCTGTGATAGAGTAAGAAGCAGGCAGCTGGATCAGAGCTCTGTTTGGTTATGTCTCAAACTTTGTTGCTAACAACAGAATGAGAACACAAGCCTTTCTAGATTTGCCTCTGCCTGATTTGTTTTTTATTATATGCACAAACTGTAGTCTTTTTTAATAAATACCGTCTTACAAAATGGTCTTCCTAAACATACTAAGCTGCTCCTAAAATACGGATATGGAGAAAAATGTAGTCTTTGTGATGTTCCTTTGCTCTGATTTTTTTCATGTTGCTAGAATGGGGGTTGCTACCATCTTAATTAAAATGTATTACCTACCACAAGACTGCACTATTTTAAGATAAAATTTGCATCTTTTATTAACTCACCTCACCTATACACTTAGCTTGCGATGCCTCTCAATGCCCATCTGCCATCCCTGTACAGTAAGTCACTTGATATTCCACCCACCAATTTTTCCTAACAACCACTGTGCAATTAAACTCAACACGTTCTGTTGCGAGGTAAATTAGGCACACCTGCGGCCAGACTTCATTTGAACTGCATCAGAAAAGGACCTAACAAGGTGAGAGCATACCACAAAGTTATAGGCCTGTCAAGCAATTAGGTTTTCACTTCTGGGACATCCACACAGTGCAATTATGCTACACATTACAACCTGGCTAATCTTCTGAACAAATGTCATGTCTCGGAGAAGCTAGTAAAAGCAGTTCATCTGCAAATGTGTCTGCTCTTAAGCCTCCACCTTATGCACATAACAACCTAGAGGAGACTTTTTTGTGATATGAAAGATGTTTTTTTCCATAGAAGATTTTTTTAAACCCTGCAAGTGCCTTTTCATCCTTTTCACCTCTTCTTAACCTTTTTGAAAAGAGGTGTTGTAGCAAATAGACCAGAAAGACTTTTGTACTTGAATTTCAATGCTTAGCAAGAAAATACTTGGTATTATAGGCACAAACAGTGGCTTTAGTTTGGTCTGGTTCAAATATTTGTGGTGAAAACCCACATATTACATCCTAGAAACATCATTAGTAAATCGTATTTCTACTAGACCTCAAACAGAAGTGTCATTCATGCAAATAAACCTCAGCAGGAAGTAAATTTTATTTTTTTTTAGTTCAGATACTGAGTGTGAGTGTCCTGGCAACAACAACCCAAGAAAAAATCTGCACGGATGATAGGTGAGATCTCTGGTAAGGACGCCAGCTGAAACCGGCAGTGATAATCAGCCTCTATCTCTTTTCAAAAAAGATCTTCCCAACATCTGACTCAAGTGGGACAGAGAACAGAAAACTGCATCAGCACTGCTTGCAACATTTTGCTTTACTCCAATAATTACGTTTCATTCTCATCTTGTATTTCAGGTATGCGGTTAGAGTGTTCAATTCAGCCTGCAGATGAGATCTCGCTATACTTGCAAAATTGTCAAGATATGACAAGCATACTCTACTTTCATGAGTTAAAAAGCTCA
>JAUMJJ010000194.1:3210000-3217500 GCA_033556795.1 Tapera naevia
CACTGTATATAGAAAAGTGCAGTGCTTTTTAAGCATATTTTCAGAAATTATGTGCTAGTACTGTAAGTCCTCAGCAGGCAAAAATCTTCTATAAGCATATGCAATTATAGTGCATGAGAACTATTAATTTAGAATCATTTCTAGAATATTTATATTGAAAGAAATTTACAGTAAAACTATTATTTAAAGGGATCCATTTAAAAATTAAACTTGGGCTCTACATTTTGCCTTACATTTCCTTCAGTCTCAAGTTTTTGCAAATAAAATGTGTGGAAATAAGGCACCAAACAGAAATTAATTGATCCCACTTCCCAATTAAGTAACCAGAAAACTAAATTTTAGTACTGTTATCTGGAAGCAAGACTGACAGCTGCAGAAGGACACAAAGAAGTCAGTGTACAAAACCCTGACTGCACTTTGCGGGAAGGAGGGAAGAAGAAAGTATGATTTAAAAATGAGTCATCAGCTTTGACCAGAAGATGAGACAGGGCCAAAATGATCAGTGGTGAAATTGCCCTGCAGAAACAACTAGTGCAGCCTCACAGGGACAGCCAAGTATGGCTTTCCCAGTAGTCAGGATGCTGTGGCCTCCTCCATCACTCCACACAGGCAGGTTTGTCAAAGCATTTTGGGTTCTGCTCAGAAGCAGTCCAGATGTACTTGTGGACATGGATCCAGCCATCCAGTTCCCTGGGGCAGCATCTCTATAGGTTGGTGGTTGCCCATGGGGCTGGTGATTGCCCGTGGGACTGATGGATCAACGTGGGTCCCTGATGGATCAACGTACATCCCAACCCCACATTTATCCACACTTGCTTGTAGATTGGCCAATCTCTGGGCACTGTACTGCAAAGAGGTCTAGTACTCTGCTATGTATACCAGTAGGATTTTCGCCTCTGATAACAGTTATTGTGGGATCTAAACCAAAGAGTCAATTATTCAAATTTTATATAGATGTAATAAACACCTGACAAAATAAATAAAAATAACTCCACTGGCACCAACAGACTTGCACATGCTTTTGCAAAAGGTCATTTTAGATCTTAATATTTCATAAGTTTTTCTTTGATGTTGTAATTTTGTAGGATGGTTTAAGTATTTTATAGCAACCTCTGTGAAAAATACATTGTGAAGGTTCTGCACAAAGAATTCATTTCCCATTCGTTTTGGTGAAAACGAAGCTCCGTTTACAGATAAAGTGAAACTTGTGTTCTAATAAGAGATACATCTTTAATTATTCATTATTACACTTATTGGTATCTTACATTGCACTTAACGGCAAAGAAGATATCTGTTCTGTGCTGGAGCCTCAGTAACAACTGTGCGTGCAAGGGGAGTGCTGCCAAACACAACAATTTCTTGGTGCACCCATGCAATTTTGGCAGGACCATTCAGCATCTTACTGTTGCTTTGCTGCTTCTACCATTACCAGTAACCTGCCTGTGTGTCCTACAGAAAAATACAGGTTGTTCTCAAAAGACCTGAGTTTCTCTTCATGGTTCATATGGTGCTTTCTTGGTTTCAACCTTATGGGCTAATGTGAGGCCTGGGTGCTTGTGCCAGGGCAAATTGAAGAGCAGATGGAGTGTACTCTGCACAAGGCATTTTAGTTGGTGTCACTTGCCCTGATAAATACAGGCTGGTTTTGTTCTGCTATCTGGTTGTTACAGTATGGGCTAAAACTTACATAAGATCTCAAACTGGTGCATGCCTTAAATGGATTCTTAATTACTATTCATTAAAACACGTATAAAATATCTCATAATAGCAATACATTAGATTTGTAAGTAAGCACTTCAAGATTGTTCTATTTCCAAAAGGCCCTATATGCCTAGCAGCCCATTTTGAGACAGTATTCAATGACCAGGTTCTTTCAGTGGGGGTCTACAGGCAAGAAGCACAGAAGGAGGTTCCAGGAACAAGGACTCTTATATCTCTCCCTTGCAACAACCCCAGTAATTTTTTCTCCCCCATGAGGTCAAGGGATATTTTATCTGGAAAGTCTTAGTAAGTATTGGGCCATAGATCTGTTGAGATTTGAAGAGATGTGACAGATACCAGCTTCAGATGTTGCATTCTCAGCATTTACCTCGATGCCTGTCCTGGACTCTTCCCAGCTTGTCACTGCTGTCTCATTTTCAAGTAGCATCTCCAAGATGCAAGAGTGAATGAAGAGTCACCTCACACCTGCACAGGGGAGTGCCCTCCCTGCCTGTAGGATCTCTACCCTGACCTGCAGGTGGAGAGGTTGCCAGTGGGTGCCTTGTGGACAAGACAACAGTGGTCAATGAGCTCCATGTCCATGGGAAAAACGAGAGTCGCATATGTATCTAGGGGGAACATCTGGGCTAATGTCAGCAACTTACATGCATTTACTTAATTGCAAACTTGAATGAAATTGTACATCATAATAGACGCCTCAAGAATTTTGATTTTAGTTGTCTGTCTGCAAAAGTTATGATGCACGCTCATATCATTCGTCTTAATTTTATTTCACTATCACTAACTGTAGACACTACTTCAGAAATATTTTGAATTTAGTTTTAATTGTACAGCTTTCAACGCAACATTTCTCTTTGTGTTGAAAGCATCACGGTGATTTATCCTCATTATTGTGTAAATAGGTTTCGGCAGTTCTCAGTAAATAAAACAAAGAGTGACAGGAGGAGAAGGGGGAATTTGCTTTCCTACCAATTAGAGTAGCCTTAGGCAGTACTTTTAAGAGGAGATAAATCCTGCAAATCACTAAAATGATCCTGTCACATGCACCAAATATTAAAATCACACAGCGGCGCACTTCATACAGTTTGCTTTGGTTTAATGAGTTGGGGTGGGCTTCGTCATGAGGTTTGCATCTCGCAGTTGGGGACTGTTGATTGACAGTGAAGATCATGCCCAACTGCAGCTTCCTAACCAGTAGGGCCAGATGGAAAATCACAATTCATGTTTAATATGCAGTTTTTCAGCTAACGAAAATTCCCAAATTGTCTCCTCACCTCCTACCTGAAAATTTTTTCCCTTAATAAATGCAAAATATGCTTTATATTAGCCAAGAGTGGTTTTTCCCCCCTTCCAGCAAGTTATTAAAAAAATCCTGTATAAATGATCCCTATTAAGTGAACAACCTGTTAACTTCTTCAATTATGTAAGTTATCAAAGATTAAAAGATGTTTACAAAACATCTGTTGTCAAACTTAGACACTTTTAAAAATAAGTAAGTGATGTGTCAGGGTACAAATAGGATCACAGAAGAAGCAGATAGTTTAGAATTACTAAACAACTAAAAAACTACTTTGTTCTATGAAAATTTCTGCCAAATAGAGACTCTTGTGCCATGCTGGTGAGGGTGCTGTGGCTCCTTTTGGATTTGCCATTATGGCAGAGAACAGGATTGGTAAGGGTCTGCAAGGGTGTTTGTAGCCACCAGAACAAAACCTGCTGATATAGTGTAATATATGTTGTAAAGAGATGGCTGATATCAAGCTTTTAATGATAAACAAGACATAGCAGACATATTGCATGATGCAGTAGGAGCCCTTATAACTCACAGCCTCACTGTTACAGCTCGGAGTTCCTATTTTCGATTATTATCTCTTCCTATACTGTTTTCCTGCAGTCAAGTTTTACACTCTGACATTTATACTTAGTATATTGAGCAATGATTGTTACCTTGTTTCAGCATTTTTGGTGCAATGCTTTATGAGAGTGGAACTAAATGTATGACAGGAACCCCAGTAACCTGAGACCCTGGGTCAGTAATGTATTAAAACAAAACAAGACACACATGGCTTCGGCACAGCAAGAAATCATGCAGGAATGGGGACTGAGACAGGCTGAGATAAAGAAGGCCTACCTAACAGCTGCAATTATAGCCTTCGTTATATGAGTCTATCCATTACTGCATATAGGCTTGACAAATTACCATAAATGCCACGCCAGAACAACAGCAAAGTAATTTAGCTTCATACTGGACACTTTGAAAGTTGGTACATCTAAATATCTCAGTGAGAACTAATTAATTAATCAGTCTTGTTGTTGGTATAATGATTATGATCTTTTTTTAATTTAAAAATTCACTCCAACTAAACAACTGGCAAATTACCATTATAGTGGTTAGAAAATAAAATCATTGATTTGTAGTCTCATTCGAAATGGAACAGCACATCAATTTGTGAATGTCCTAAAATAAATACAAGTTTTTCATTACTTTCAATAACGCATATCTGCCCATTAAAGACTTTATATTAAAGAAATGTTCACTGTCAACTACCCACAAGTCAACAAATGCTTGTGTAATCTTCACACAGTATTGATTTATAAGTATTAAATTATATGATTACATTTTATCACCTTCTCATATGTAGAATATCCAGTGTACAGGATGGAGAATGATTATTAACATTACCTCACACTTTATTTATATCACCTGAAAAATATGAAGCAATGTGACTTCTACAGGGCAAATCTTCCTAATCTTCTAATTTATTAAGTCGGTATTTTATCAACCTCTTCATAGACGTTTTCCTCGTCACATTTAAGCATCTAAAAACTAATAGCACTGTCCTTCTAGGAGGGAAAATTACAGCTATATTACTGATTTTCAGTCAGGGTGAACTACAAGAGATCAAAACCTGCTCTGCTGGACTGGGTGCCATTTTGACCACCCAGGTGTGATTTAACACAGTGAAGCCAACTGACTACCACCCTGGTATCAAAACCTCTAGGCCTGCTCCACCCAGATCAGCACAAGCTCCTGGAGATCTGTGCTCTACCATCAACAGCTTGGCTTACCAGTACAAGATCTACTACATTCCAGTTGAATATCCTTAAACTCTAATTTAGTTTATACTTTGTATTTTCCAGGGTTTTCCTCTGTCCCACCTCACATCTACCTTGCACAATCAAAAATGTTTCATGGCATAGTCCACACTCTAGGTCCTGCTGATAGCAGATGCAGGGCGAGCACTCAGCACGCCTATGATTAAAGATCCCAGTGGCTGTTAAACAGTGACTAGACACAGGAGGATGCTGCACTGTTGAAAAAGTGGTCATGACTCCTTCAAAATGACACAGGAATTATGTGACGGAAATAGACACAGAAATTGTATTTAAGATTTAAATCATTGGGTCAGCAGGATCTACATCGAGAAGTGATACCTTCCTTGCTTTGCCTCAGACACTGAATGTTGCCTAACTTCAGCAACAAATGAATAGAAGAAGGTATAGATAAGTTTCCCTCACTACCCAATACCACTTCTTGCCTTGAAAAATATGTATAGCAGGCATTAACCATAGAAAGGGTCACAGAGGTGAGAACTCATCATGCAGTTAAAGACCTTATCAGATCTTGTGTTCATATAGGGGATATTCAGGTTACAATAGACAACTTTAATGCTGCCAAAAATTAAATCGTCAGTGTTTGACTTTTCTACCTCAGCGTTCTTTAACATATTTCTCTGCGTAATTTCTTACTTTTAAAATTGGAAGATAAAAATGATTGAACCTGGAACCATTCAACCTTCTCTACAAAGTACACAAAGAAATAGAACTTCAAAAGACCTCTACCCTCACCAGTAAATTAATGCTATTAAGCTGTTGTGTTCTTGCCTGGATGCTCGCTCTGAGCAAGTTAACTTTGGTGCTGCCAGCCGCCAGGCTGTGGTAGCTCAGCACTTCTCACATGACAACTTAGTCTAATTGAGTGGGACAAATTATCTTACAATGGACTCTGTGCAACAGCAGCAAGACTAAATCTATACTTCAGCTAACTCTGAACACATAATTTAGCTATAAGAGACTAGCAGCATCAGTGGTTTCCACAACTATGTGGTAAAAGCAAAAGAAAATTGTCTCAAGAAATTCTGATTTCAGTTTCAGAAAGCAGTATGATATATCCATAATATAAGAGCTCAGAATTAGAAAAATATTTTTCTTCTTGCACTGCCTGCTGTGTTTCTTTCTCTTATTGCCTGACTCCCTGCACCATGATCTTGTGCTCCACACTGCTGGTGGTGGGAAAGCAGGGGAGGAGGTATATTGCCTGGCTCTCAGCAGGAAGGCTCTGAATAGAAGAAAGTTCCCTGCCCTCAAGCCCTATAGTCCACTACCTGGGAGTCAGGAACAATTGCAAGAAAATAAAGTCACGTTCTAGCATTTAAATTCATTATTGGCTTTTCTCCCCCTACGAATTATCTAGAGTATAAACCATCCAGTTTTGTTATTTGATGCTAATCCTATTGGTAGAGCTACAGTTTCAGAGGATATTTAGACTGACTTATTTAGTTTTCTCCACCTTTGACTATCCCTAGCCTTTTTAAGAGCAGAATCTTTTTGATGTTAAATAAAAAGTTGAGAAATCTAAATGAAGGACTTCAAAATTCAAGTACTGACTAGGCTAACTCATAATCTGTAATAAAAGGAGATACCGGGCACTAATGAAGAGATATCATTTGCCATCAGATACGTCACCTTCGCTGCAGGGTCTTTTTTGTTTTCAATTTCTAGACAATGAATGGTATCTGTGATACCACTTTGTGAGAACTGTTTAGGAGAAACCTACTTTCTGCAGGTGAAAGAGATAAATGTTAGTCCATCCATCCACGGGGCTATTTGGAGCTTTTTGTATGCACAGCTCCTTATATCCTGACCAGATACATTACAGCAGGGCAAATACTTAAAAGGGAAAATAATTACAACTATTACTATGCGTGTTGCTCACACCACTATTGAAAGTCTATTGAAACATAATTAGAGTGTAACCACTGCCTTAAGCTCTACTTCAAGAGGAGATGCTCACTATCACTTTGACATTGACACTTCATTTGTGTATATTGAAAAAATACACTCTTTTACGCACCCAGCATTAACCCAAACCTTGCCCTCTAGAGATACAGTGCTTACCACTTAGGAAATTCTTTCACTGAACTTGGCTTACTGAAGTGCTGTCCCTACCAAAACAAATCAATCTATTTCATTTTATCTGTATTTTTTTGAACTGGTTGTTCCTTGTCTTGTTTCAGAATGAATGCTGTTCCCTGACACAAATTGATCTGAAATTATAGAGCCACAACTGTGTGTTTGTCCTGGTGCTGCTGAAAAGGGAATCCCTGAAGCAGGGCTTCAGACAGTCTTCAGAAAGGGGAAGTGGCAGTCATGCTGAGTTCTATCAAGCCAGGAGATTTTACTAATTCTCTTCTATTTCTCACTGCATACTTACTTTCTTCCTAAAGAGCAGTCAAATTCAAACGATGTAATTTTTTAATTACTGGCCTACTTTCTCAAGAGTGTCTGCTGGACTGCAGCTACAGGCTCCAACTCCTTCTCTTTAGCCCTACTTCATCCAGAACCATCGTTTCTGGCTTTTTGGCAGTGACCATGTGGGAGCCTTGATGGTTTCTCCCTTTTTAAAATTCCGTGCTTACACAAAAAGAACTTGTAGATGGTTCACCTGGTCTGGAAATGAGCTGCAATGCAAAGCAGAACCTGAAATATTCCTGCTTC
>JAUMJJ010000194.1:3222500-3242500 GCA_033556795.1 Tapera naevia
AGCAGCCAGAATTACTGCTGCAAAAAAATTCCACAGGAAAATACAATCTACAAATTCATTCTCTGGGTTGAATTCACCTCCTTTATTTCCCAGTGTTTAACTACTATGAGAGAAGCAAATTTTGTCGAATTTAGCTCAATTGCATCTACAGAAGTATAGTGCAAGTCCATAGATACTTTATATGTACTGAATTTAAACAAAAAAAAAATATGGAAAGTGATGACTGTAATGCTGTTACCAGTAAAGATGCTATAGTTATTTTTATACTAATAAAAGACCTATATTGTTATTTTAAGGGTGTTTCTAAAATATTAACATAAGCTTTAACTAAACTATCTATTTTTCAAGGATAATATAAAAGCAGAATAAAATCACAGAAAATGCATTTTTAATATGTGAAACATAAAATATTTTAAAGAGTTGCCCATGACAAAACCTGCACTCACAAAGATGCTTTGGGCAACCCTTTGAGCCCCATATGACACAGCCTTATCGCATTCGCTGTGTTTCGTATCACCACCACCCAGATGGGTTGTGAGCTGCACCAGGATGCTTCTTGTCAGCAGCCCCATGAACTATGTGATTGCACGGCAACAAGAGATGTGTTTTCACAGTAATATTTTTCTATTGCCCCAGTTTCTGCTCTTCTGCTGTTTGTTATCTGCATCCAGGCTTGTCAGCACCATGGCTCGGAAGGAGCCCTTCTTCTGCAGAGCCCTGCCACAAAGCAGCTGCGCTAACGCACAAGATCTCCTGCTCCTGACGTCACTAATCTTCATAGCTGAAATGTAGTGAAAATCAAAGCATACACATCATCATGCTATAAGCACCAGGCAGTACTTTCAGAAAACAGAAGGAATTGTAAGTGTGCTGAGCAGCCTGGTGCTCCCTGTTTCTCCAGCCTCAAAGCGAAGTGCTAGATGAGTTCAACATATGGTGGGGGTTAAAAATACTAAGAAAATTTCTTCAGCTTCCCTCACTGCTATCAACAGTTTGGAATTTACACTAGCCTTTACATCATTACCCCAGTCGTTCACAGCTTTTTAAGGCCTTAATGCAAACCACATGCAGAACCAAGCAGCAGTGGGATGGTCAGGATGGGAACCCTCTGGAAGGGAAAACCAACAAACAGATCTCTTGTCTACAAAGCACAACTCAACACATTTTTCATGCATTGTGGGCTTCTCCAGAAGCAGCAAGCTGTTTAAAAAAATACCTGGCCCAAATTGAGCATTTGTTTGACATGATGGAAAAGTGAGTGCTATTTTCTGTTATATTGCCCCTATTCTACATCGACAAGAATATATTTTTTTGCTGTTCCCAACTGATTTCACAGTAGTGAACTCCGTTTATGAATTATCTGACACATTTCTTGCAATTCTTCTGACAACAGTGCTCAGTGGAAATTTCAAGGCACCTCTCTTCTGACAAGTAGAAATATCAATATTTGAATAAATTGTGGATTTTAAACTTCTCACTCTGATGCACCACAGCAAGGAAGACTGAATTTTTCTTTTACTGGGTCTAATCCCCTTGAGCCTAAAGGAAGAAATCTGTATGCAGCGTTTCATTACAAGAAAGCTGTACTGAGTGACATTTGAAGCACACATCTAAGTCGACCTGATGAAGTTTACTTCCTTCAAACAACAAATAGCAGCTTTGTATTATTTCCCCTTCTTGGGGGAAAAAAAGCAAAAGCATGATGTCTAAGCAAAAAGCCGAAATGTTGATTCACAAATTGACAGGCCAATCTTTAAACAAATGTGTTTCTTGGGGGAAAAATGCAGCTTTGTTCAAGCTGAGCATTTTTCTTGTGCCTGACAGAAGCATTCCGGGGCTGATTAGAAGGAACTTGTTAGGGCTCCGTCTCAGACACTCTGACTCCACTTTTTAACAAGCATGCAAAGAAAACAACATAAAGATAACAAAACATTGTCATTACCATCTATGGGCTCTATTTGGGCCTTTATTTTTTCTTTTTCTTTTTTTTTTTATGCTTATGCTCTGAAATTTCTCCCAGCTCATCTTGCACCCAGCCTCGCCAGCACTTTGGGTGTGCAGTATTTTGGGCCCATGCACAGTGTCCTACCCTCACCCCAGGAGGTGTGGGGTGCCTAGCAGGAAGGTGGAGTTCCTCTGCACTCCCAGGCATGCTGCCGGACACCCTGCAAGGTCTCTGGCTCTAAAATGGAGGCACCTGTGTGGAGGGAACGCATGGTCCTCATGCCAGAGCCCTGTGTTTGCTTGCCCATGAGGTGCTGGGTACCTGGTGAAACCTGCTCCACTTGCCTTGTATGCTAACAGACATTATCAAATAACCACTTGATAAATCAATTCTTATAGTTGCCAAGCAGTCCCAGGGCTATCTTCACCTTTCCTTTAACCCATGAAAGTCTTCTTCCATAATAAAATATTCTGGCTGAAGTGTAGTGGAAAACTTGTCTTAGCAAAGACAAGCAAAGACCTTACTGCAGGCTGTGGTTCAGGACACTGTTTTGTATGGGGCAATATATGCTAGTTCCTTGGTACACCGTACCTCCAAAACTCTTATCAGCAATAATTAAAATAGTATCTAAGTTGAAATAATACAAGAGGAAACAAATACAAAGACCTGATTAGAAATATTTCTCCCTACTTGATTCTCAAGACCATCCCAGGTTGCTGAGTGGGGATACTTGCGGGACATGGATGCTCCACGGAAGAAGCATTAAGGGACAGTGACACAGTGACAACAGTCAAAAGGTCAGACCTACAAAAACATTTTAATCCAGAATATTTTACTGTAATCACCTGTTACTTAGTTCACCCTGGTGAAGGTACAAAATCTGTCCAAAAATTTTCCTCCTGAAAGTAAAGGAAGTTTCAAGGGATACTTAAATCAAGTAGGACAACAGTTAGAACTTCTAAACAGAATAACATGGCCCTTAATCTGTGTGTGTGACCACAGATGGCTGCAACATGGCATCCATTTTTGGTCCTGGATTTCTGTAATCAGAGGGACGGGGACAGTAATATCTGGCTTGGAAACAGTGAGGTGTGGAGGGAGAGACGATTCGAGGACCAGCAAGGACCACTTGTGTCAGGCCCAAGGCTGCAGGCAAGCTGCTGGAATGCAGAAGGTGTGCCTGGGCAAGACAGATTTGGGTCTGGGCAAACGTCACGGGCACAGGCACCAGTGGCATGTAGGAAGGCGTGAAGGTATAGGTGGAGATACAGTAGAGGAATTTGATTCTGAGGAAGCATCTCATGCCCAGAGCAGTTACCCAGAGCCCTGTAGGAGGATTTGTCCAGACACCACTGCAGGTGGGCCCCCAGGGCAGGACCTCCTGCAGGAACACCACAAAGAATGAAGAGTGTGACTAAAAGGCAGCCCTGGTTCCAGTGCAATGGAAACCTGTCACTCCCTCATCTGAAACTTCACTATACAACTGAATATTCATGGGAATACCAGAATTATAAAAACATGTTTCAGATGTGGAAAAAAAAATCACCTTGTGTTTTCTGTCTGAAAATTGGCATAACTGTTTCATGGTAGCCCAGAACAGATATGCTGGTGCCACTGTAAAAGAAAAATTATGCTATGGGGAATTTCTCATTACGTCAGATACACTTGCACTCTATTTAGCAGACCTCAGGCTTCTTCTCTTGTTCAGTCCCTTAAAGCGGCATGGGGCCAGCCTGACACTGATCTATCTCTGCAAGATGGAAGGTAATCTTTTTTAAAAAAACCCAAACTCTGAGTACTTTACAACTAAGGTTTGGGGGTTTTTAGTAATTTTTAATACAAAATAAACCAATTGCTACGCACTGAATGGTTCAAACATTTTCAAAGCTATTTGATTTGTTAAGCTTCCATTAATTTTTATTTTCACTGTCATACAGTTCATCCAATTAATCAGTTATATATTTCTGTTGAATGAGAGGGCTGATAAACTGCTGGTGTTTTGCACATGCTGCTCTTCTTTTCAGGAATACTCTCCTGAATGTCTCTGATAACTTCAAGCTTGAAGTTTATATGTTTATACTATCTGTCAGCCTGCAGGGTTTTTTTCTGAACCATTCTGCCAGATTTGCGTTAAGATTTACGTTACTGAAAAATATTGTTGCTTTCAAACTATGCTTTTATGTACTCTTTCAGGAATTTATTAATATAATGTAAATTATCATGTTCCTTCTTCCTTAAATCAGTATAAGTCAGGGCTGTCAAACTCATGGCTTCCTCTGCTCTCCTGCAGTAATACGTATCACATGCTGCACATGTGACCAGCACTGGCAGGAGCACAGGGGCAAGGAGCTCAGCACTGCTGCCAGGTAGAAACAAGGTGTCGGGTCGGATAAGACAAGGTGTCAGGTCAGATTCGGCCTGTGGTCCATGAGTTTGATAACCCTGGTGTAAGTATTCATGTTGTATATTTTTACCTTTTTCTTCCATATTTTCTCTTTCCTCCCCCTTGCATACACATACATGAAAAACTTTCTCCATTCATTTGATGGGGATGGAATCAAGCTCCCCAGAAGAGATGTTTCACAGAAAATGCTCTTTTATCCACTATGAGGAGAGCAGCAACAATCCATCTCACCACAATCACCCTGGAAGGCACAGGTTGGTGTTAAAGAAAATAGATAAACAAGCTTGCTCCGCTTAGTAAAACAACTTCAGTGCTACATTCTAGTGGAAGATGTGTAGGTTTCTGGACATCTGTTAAGAAATTAACAAAAATTTGCTTTGGTTGGGAAAGAAATATAGATAACTAAAGTCAGAAATGGGTCTTTTTTCTCTCAGCCTTATGAAAGACAGTAAAACTAGTGTAAAATCAGTGTAACTTAATTGACTTTCCAATGCTAATTTATGCTAATGGAGGTTCTGGTCCATAGTTTTCACCTGGGAACTCAATAGCAATGAGTGATGGCTCCAATTAGTCATTATAATTGTGAGTTGCTAAAGCTAATATTAGTAGAACTGCATGACATTCCGGGTATCTCCCCAAACTTTTCTGATAATAAGCACAGTTCCACACAGCTGGATCATATTTAGCTGCAAATGTGTCTCAGCTGGGCCTTGTAGTCTTGTGGGTCATCTATGAGCATTTGCAGAGCGGCCTCCTTTATCAAAAACACCCGTAAGTACCCACATATCCTATCCCAATGGTAGATAAAACCAGATGAATATTTGATTGTTGCCCCCCACACTAGGCAACTGTTTAATATCTAGGCATATATCAAATGGCTAGCTGGATATTTCATTTGATGAGATCCATGTTGGTTAATTAATAAAAGATATGTTCTTTCAGCCAGCACTTGCAAACAACAAAATTGACATTTTGGGTTGGGCCTGAAGAGCAGTCTTTGTCTATTAGGTACACTCAAGACACTCAATATTTTACAGTAAAGTCTCTGCCCTCTCTAGGGTAACAGTAGTGCCTCTGAGATTCTGGGACAACTTCAAGTATGTTAAAGATTTAAATATTTTTATTCAAATGAATAAAAATAAATAGATTATTTTTATGATATTTTCTCCTCTTGATTAGTTTAATATAAAATATTACATTGTCCATAAATGTTCACATTCTGCAATGATGAGAATTTCAAATTAAAAATACTCAAATTTATTCATAAGCCCAGTTTAACAGATGAGTAAGTTCAACAGATGAGCAAGTAACAGGTGGAAATGTTAGCACCTAATCTGAGGCAGGAATTCTGGGACAAATGTCTCTCAATATCTGTATTCAGCAGTGAAGAAGCTGATAATGGTTTGATGACAGACATGAGATGTAATTTGCAACTTTAGCTTTTTAAAGCTCTCTCTCCATTGAGATGGATGGGATAGTTGCTGCTTCTCACCTGATTCAGGATGGCTGCACACTCAGGCAGGCATTACTACAACATTTTCTGCATAGATGGCATTTTGATGTGTTTTTTCACACCAGACTTAAAAGAGTTCCAAACTAATCATTTAAATCTGACTTTTTTTTATTAATTAGAATTAAGTCTTGGCATAATTTTAATGGAGGCTTCATTAGAAAGGTGCTTGGTTCTAAATTGTTTAGCCTTTGAAGTACGTACCCCACCAGAAAAATGTGGTTTCTTTTGATATAAACCAATGGAAAATGTATGAAATGTATGCATGGGGTTTTTTTGGGTTTTTTTGCACAGATCTCAGCACTACATCTATTCACTAATGAAAGCAGAAATCATTGCTAAAGGAACAGAGATTTACACCACAGTGGACAAAACAAATAGGCTATTTTATTACTTTATGCAGGACTGTGAAGTATATTACACATATCTATAAACTATCACAGCTTTCAACCCTCTGTCTCCACAGATAGTAACAGGTTGTTGTTTTGAGAGATACTCCAGTGCATGTCCCACTTTCATGAGTAAGACTCTATCCAGGGAGCTTGATTAACGTATGGAGAGCAAAAAAAGGGAGAATCGACTTCAGGTCATTGGAAATAATTTGCTGAAAGACTTTTTTCAATTCAACCTGCAGCAAAGTTAAACTCTCTGGTGAACACAAGCACCACTGCATGGAGCAGGGATGACGGCTCATGAGCACAGCCCTTGTGCTGGGTCTCCTGTCCTGTCGTGCAGAACACAGAAGGCATGACAAGCCATGTTTGCAGTGAACTCAGCCATTTGACAGTTGGGTGTGAGCAGCCAGGCACCCAAGTGCACAACTTCCCTCTCTGAAGTCATCCCTGCGTCACTCCGTGTATTCTTTCTCAACAAGATTGCCCAAAGGCAATGTTTGCTGTCCTTCTGGGAGAACCATGTACAACTTCATCAAATGCTTTAGTCTAACCTTCTATCCTTCACCTGGGATGAAGTTGTATAAAGCAATTCAGAACATCTCTACTTCTAAATTATAGGTTTTTTCTTTGTTGAAATAAAATTCTAAAGCTAAAACCTAAAGATAGAGTCTAGATTAATTAATCATGCCTTTAGATACGTGAGTTAATAATAGCTGAAGAACAGTTTATTGTTTACCAAGAAACAAACTGCTTACTTAACTTGGAAATAGAGGGCTGCATTGGGTAAGTTATATAAAAGTTTATACCGCACAGACTACAAGAAAGAGTAGGTTATATACTTATTATGGCTTCAGATGATGTATTAATACAAAGAATAAAATAATACTACAAAGTGAATAACAGAAATCATTATATTGATAATTTCAGTCAATTTGTTCTTTTTACAGGGTAGAAGAACACAACACAGAACTTTATTATACACGTAAATTATTTGCAGGTTATTATTTAGATGCGCTTTTATACAGCTATAAAAGAGGAACCAATTTCCCTCTTAGTGAGCTGTTTTGGAAACGGTTGTGCTGGCTTTAGGAAAAAAAACTTCATGGGAGGATGCTCAGGGTTCTCCATATTAACGGGCACTCTGAAATTACCTAAGGCTTTCTCTAGGGTTGTTCCATTATGTCAGAAATATTTATATTGCCAGAAAGCTGTAAGTCAACTGTGGAAAATGTAGCAATGAAATTCTTCGAGAAAGGACAAGAAAGAATGACAAAATAAAGAGAAACAATAGTAGGCATCTGCCACAAACCGCTTGATTTGGAGAAGAACAAGAATGTTCCATCTCACAGCACACTGTAATTGCAGAAGACTTTTAACCACTGAAAGATTTGCAGAAGAAAAAGTACAACTAAGTGTTAAAGTTCTTCATATTTATGGAGGATAATTTTATGTTGCTAGAAATAAAGATTTAATTTTTGTCCTCAAGGACTTTTTCCCTGGAAAGTATTAACAATAAGAAAAAGGACAGTTCTATTCTTAGGTTATTTTGGCAACTAATCCAATTAGCAGCAGTAGTTGATTGGATAGCCAAGCAACTGAAATGAACTTGCCTATAAATCTTATCTTTTAATAACTTCAGCAACTTCCTTGCATTTATTGTTTCTCTGTCTTTCTTAGTATTCATGGTTTCCTGGATACCTCCCAGTATTTGAGACCCTCTGTAGCTATTTTTTTATTTTCCTATCTATCTGCTGGCAATATGTGACCTTGGTGTCACCTTCGATTTGGAATAGGGTACTTAGTAGAATGGGAGACCAGATAGCCCAGGACCTTTTTGACGGGAAACACTCCTATTCATCATTTTTTATTTCTCATTTGTTTGTATCTGCATGCAGTTGTTGGTCCTCTCACTCAATATAACGTTGTTGCCTTTACCCTTTTGTCCTTCTCAGCTCCTTTCCTTCTGCTGTTTTCATCCATTATTCTCAACCCAGGCTCAGAATTTCTCCATCTTCCTTTCCAAATCTGTGAAAACACTTATTTTCCAATGTTGATCCTTCCTTAAAGGGTGTCTACCTGTTTTGAGTTCTTCTTATTCTTCCTGAGCACTCAGACTAAACAACAAGGTGTCAGAGCAGATTTCTTCAACAGGCCCTCAACTAGGGAGAAGCTAATTAATTAGATGAGTTTCTCTGGGAGCAAGGGCAGAGGAATGTGTTTCCACTGGGCTGTCCCACTCTGCATTTTAGACAGTATGTACCATTCCCCAGCCCTATCACTTCTCTACTGTCAACAAATAAATACCTGGTAAATTTTAGGGATCATTTTCTGTAGTAGCAGTCCACAGCTAAGTTAAACACGGTCACTGCAGTGGATTTAAATGTTTCAAAGCCATGGATGTCCCAATGCCATAGGAAAATCCTATCTTTAGAATGTAGAAAGTTGCATGAAAGACCTCACTTTACACTCTTAACCATCCACTGTTAGATATTGTGTGATTATGTAACTAAAACAACTTTACTTACAAGATCATTCTACATAAAATTGAAATGAATTATTATTATAATTTTTTTAATCAACCCCCCTCATACCTTACCAATAATGTTAAACCTCGGAAAAGGGATAAGTCAGGGGCATGAAAGAAAGACGGCTACGGTAATTAGCCACCCTCTTTATGACACTTTAACCCTCCCTCTGCTGATAATTTTAACCAGGTCTATTTACACCAAAATTTCTATAGATGATGATTAATTCTGCATGACTCATTTTTTAGTGCCTGACTTGCAACCCCAGACTACAATTTGTGCATATTGCTACAACAGAAGTCAACGGTAGCTGGGGTTTGGAAATATAAAATGCACAGTTATATATGTACACATAGATGTACATAATGTACGTACATGGTACAGAATACATGTACATACATACATAAATGTACATACATGCTACACAGGCTATGAAAAATCAGATCCTAGGCATCTCCAGTGCAGCACTTACTTAGCTACTTCGTTATTCATTTCTCTGTGCTTCAGTTCTCATTTCTAAAGTAGGGATACTTCATGTGACAAGGATATTGTAGAAGTAAATTTCTGTTGCAGTCCTGCACAACAGTGAAAGATGGCTCAGGGAGAAATTTGGGTTGTTTATTTTTGAGGCAAGACTTGAATAGCATTCAATAACTAAAGCATAAGAGGACCACACACAGAACAATGACGGAAAAAAATACTGAATAGTACTGAATGAGGTAGGGATCATGTAGGGGTGAAAACCATGTTTCTGATTATGGAACTCAATTCACTATCCCAATGTACATGCATGGGGAGTCCAATAAAAGCTTGAACGGGCAACCTTTATTATGGTAATTTATTTTGTTTGCTTTACTTTCGAATGCTTCCTTTTGCAATCTTAACAATGTTCTTCTAATTTAAATGTTTATATGTGAAAAAGAAAAAGACGAGAGAGAAACTAGGACTATTAGGAAATGAAGAAAAGAATAAGATTAACGACAATTAAGAAATAACTAGAAGTGGTTCTACACTGGGGATCTGCCCGAGTTACAGCCTTCAGTAGCCAGTCATCAGCATTCTACCACAAATCCATAAAGCACATAACTCTACTGCAACCGTAGTCTGGGGTGCATCAAAAAATTTAATTTTTAATTTCTGTATTTTGGGTGGGAGATAGGCTGTATCAGTGCTCTTTGATGACTGACATTCTCACTGAGAAGGTAAAATGCATCCTTTAAAATGAGGAAGTTCAACTTTTTTATCAGGAGGGAAATTGTACAGATAGTAGAAAAGGTATGTATAAGCAGCTTTTAAAAAGTAATGTATACAGAGTGGCTAGTATGGATATGCATGTCATATGCATTAGTTAATAAACTGAATATGCAGTCAGCAGCTATTTTGGAAGTAATGAAGAAGTGTGGTGATGGTAGGAAAATTAGTGCAAGGTGAAGAAGTTGATTCTCGATGAAGGATTTAAACGGCTAAACAGGTGTTTACTTGGCTCAGTGACAAATGAGAAGGTATCTGTAGTAAGTATCTAAAAGAAAATAAAGAAGCTGTGGCTACATGGCGAGGTTAAGTAACTGTTACAACAGAAGGGCAAAAGGAGAAAAGAAGAAAGGAAAAAAACTAGAGAAAGATGCAGGAAAATCCTTTGACAGTGAGCTGTCTGGGTTGTGAAGCAGTCGCCGAAGGGAGATGCGCTGCTTAAGACACCTAAAATTGGATTGCACAAAACTCCAGAAAAATGTGCAAGCAGGAGCTGCTCATAAGGACCCCGCGGCAAGGCTGCTGGGTGCCAGCGCCTGTCTGCCCTCACTGGAGCAGCTGCCAGCTCTTCCATCTCCCTCTTCAGCACAAAACTGCATTTCCACGCTGCTTCCAGTCACAAGACCGTGGGCACAAAGCTGAGCGAGGGCAGTGGACTGCGCATACCAGGAATGACAGAAGAAGACAGAAAATGTTTGAGGTCAATACAGAGGCTGGGATCCATTTGCAGGACTATGGGATTACACCTTTGCTTGTCAATGGTGATGTATTTATGGTAAAACCAGAAGACTCAATATGGATAAGAGTTTCATGGTCTGAGTTGTGAAACAATCTCCCAATGGAGATAGACCTGTCATAAAATGTCCAAACACGTAACTAAGAAGGAGTGTCAATGAGCTCCAGTTCTCATCCCTCTGAGAAGCAGCTCTGTGAGACTGCCCCTTCCTGTGGGGCCATGTAGCAACACTCCTCCCAGTCTCTCTTTGTTCCAGATGCCCGAGACAGAAACATCCTCTAGCATATGTATCCATAGACACTGCTTCCACATCAAATTATTCTTTTGCACACCACAGGAATAATGAAGAAGCCTGTACTCTTTATTTACTTATTCTCCTGTTAGCATTGATCTGCATCTTGCTATAAACATAGTGATATGAATAAGGAGAGGCAACTGGAAAGGAACAAATTGATGTTTTTAGCATTTACATCCAAGCAAAGTGATTTTTGAATCTTGCACATGGGGAGAACACAAGAGTCTTCCCTTAAAGTGTACACTATCTGCTGATGACCTCTGGTGTCACCGATATGGCAGATGTGCCAAAGAAAAAGGTAAGGCAAACACTTTGTAAGAATGAATATGATGAGTAAATTGCAAAGGCCATGAATGTAAGGCACATCATTTGTATTTAACACAAGGGGTAAGGCAGAACCTGTGATTGCTCCTATGGTCAGTGCAAAAAACGAGTGAAGGCTCCCGAGATTCCTTCCAACCTGGCATTCTGTTATTCTGTGATTTTGTTCCCACTGCGTTTTGAGGTAGGAGAGGAATATGGTGACAAGGATGAAGGAAGGAGATTGCTGAAAGCCTGAGTCTGAGAATAAGAATTCTTTCCTTTAATGAAAGGAAAAAAAAATAAAGATGGTATTATGGGAGAAGAATTTCTCTGTCTTGAAAGTGATGTATTCAAAGACAGCTCCATCACTGTGATAGAAGTGACAGAGACCAGCTGTGGCGTCAGCAGTATCACCTGGAAATTTTGAAGCTGATGTTAGATTTTGCTCACATTTAGTTCAAGTTTACTGCAAATGTTCTGAAAAAGATATTCAAAAGAGAGATTGAGGTATAGGTCTGTAGAGAAAAACAAGTCAAGAAGATGAGAGACAGACCTGTAAATGACAAGCTGATAACTGTAGCTCTTTGGGTGAAGGAGATCACATAAAAAAAATAAGAAAATAGGACCAAACACAGTTGAAGCTTTTATGAGCAGGAAGGAAGACAAAGGAGAAGAGTCAGCACAGCACAGAAGACAAAGTGCTGAAGACTGAGGAAGGAAAAGATTGCTAAAGGAAGGCTATGACTGACCAGGACAGAACTGAATCATGGAGCTGATAATCCTGGGTGAAATCATGTGGCACCTGCAGAACGGCCAAGAGATCAGGTCCAGCCAGCATGGATTTAGGAGGGGCAGGTCCTGCCTGACCAACCTGATCTCCTTTTATGACCATGTGACTCGCCTGGTGGATGAGAGGAAGGCTGTGGATGTGGTATACCTGGACTTTAGCAAGGCCTTTGACACTGTCTCCCACAGTAGACTCCTAGGGAAGCTGGCAGCCCATGGCTTAGATGGGAGCACTCTGTGCTGGGTTAGGAATTGGCTGGATGGCCGAGCCCAGAGAGTGGTGCTGAATGGTGTCTCATCCAGTTGGCGCCGGTCACCAGTGGTGTCCCCCAGGGATCGGTATTGGGTCCCGTCCTGTTTAATATCTTTATTGATGATCTGGATGAGGGGATTGAGTCCATCATCAGCAAGTTTGCAGATGATACCAAGCTGGGAGGAAGGGTTGATCTGCTAGAGGGTAGGATGGCCCTACAGAGGAACCTGGACAGATTGGAGAGATGGGCTGATTCTAATGGGATGGTGTTTAATAAGTCCAAATGTCGGGTACTTCATTTTGGACACAACAATCCCATGCAGAGCTACAGACTGGGGACAGAGTGGCTGGAGAGTAGTCAGGCAGAAAAGGACCTGGGAGTGCTGGTTGACAGGAAGCTCAACATGAGCCAGCAGTGTGCCCAGGTGGCCAAGAAGGCCAATGGCATTCTGGCCTGCATCAGGAATAGTGTAGTAAGCAGGACCAGAGAAGTTATCGTCCCCCTGTACTCGGCACTGGTCAGGCCTCATCTTGAATATTGTGTACAGTTCTGGGCCCCCCAGTTTGGGAAAGATGTTAGGATACTGGAATGTGTTCAGAGGAGGGCAACGAAGATGGTGAAGAGGCTGGAGCACAAGCCCTATGAGGAGCGACTGAGGGAGTTGGGGCTGTTTAGTCTAAAGAAGAGGAGGCTCAGGGGAGACCTCATTGCTCTCTACAACTCCCTAAAAGGAGGTTGTAGTCAGGCAGGGGTTGGTCTCTTCTCTCGGGTGACCAGTGACAGAACTAGAGGGCATGGACTCAAGCTTCATCAGGGAAAGTTTAGGCTTGATGTGAGGAAAAAGTTCTTCACTGAAAGGGTGATTGGCCATTGGAATGCGCTGCCCAGGGAGGTGGTGGAGTCGCCGACCCTGGAGGTGTTTAAGGGGAGACTGGATGAGGCACTGAGTGCCATGGTTTAGATGATGGTTGGTATTAGTGTGGGTGTTGGTGTTAGTGTTGGGTTATAGGTTGGACTTGATGATCTCAGAGGTCCTTTCCAACCTTATGACACTGTGATACTGTGATACTGTGAAAAGAAATCAAATGATCATGGTGGCAGAAAGTCCAAAGATTGCTAAATATTGAGTAGAAAAAAGATAACAAAATCAAGAGTGAAGCAAAACAACAGATGGCAAAATACTGAAGCACAGATATGCTACGCAGAAGAAGAAATTGAGAATGAGGGAATGTGGATGAAGACAAGGTCAGACAGGGCCATGTGTGGAGCAGGGAGTCCTGGAGTTGACGGGCTCTTTATAAGAATGTTTTAAAAAAACACATTAAAAATGTTAAGAAAGGAGAAGAACAGAGGGAATACAGTTGACCAAAATTAATGGAAGAAGGAGTAAGAAGCACAAGAAAACAAATGTGAGGAATAAATAAAAGAGATAACCCTCAGCTCCAGCAGTACTGAAGGAACAGGACAAAGAGGAACACGCCTGTGTGGACATCAGTAACATCACTTTTTTACCCTCCAGCGCCACTGCAGTAATTGCACTATTAGCAAAGTAATTTCTTATGATACATAAACTGTGTAATGCAGCAAAATATGATTTGATGACTGGATTGAATATTGAGATTTCTAATTGCAGTATCTTAGGCTTAGAATAATAGAAAGTAGAATAGTCTCCTTCAATCACTTCCTTCAGAAAACTCTACACAGGAATTTCACAGCCCTTTTTTCAACTTCTACTACCCTGTTGTCTTCTCTGCTGAATGTTATCAGGGTCACCTCCTGCTCATCCTGCTGGGAAGGAGGACACAAACACACACTGTCACAGAAGGTGCTGCAGAGCTGACAGTGCCAGTTAAGGACTGGTTGCTCTAACCCTTTTTAAAAATAAAGAGGGCTTTCAAGGCACTTACTTGTCACATTCAACTTTCATAAGACTAAAGATCTGAAATTTCCTACAATTCATGGTAACAAAATCACTGCAAATAAAAAATACGGACTCATATAAAAATAAATTGTGCCTCACTCAGCAAAACAGTGGTCCAAATGACAGGTTCTTAGTGTTATATTTTTCCCCTGTTTAAATATATGGGTTTTTTTTTACTCAACTTAGATAAAGAAATTCCCTCTTTCTAGGAAGGCTGCCCTTCATTGCCCTAATTTTCATGCATGCCACCCTGATGAATTCACTCCCTCCAACGGGGATACAATTGGTATTACTAAAAGCAGAACTGACCCACAGTATAGTTTACAAAGCCATGAGCCAGGCACTGCCCACAGTCACCACTCCAGGTTTGCCACGTGTAATGAGCAACCCTTCAAGTTTGGGGAACAATTAAAAAGATCTCGAATGTTCCAGCTCTCTCCTATAGTCAACGCAACACCCCACACACTTAGCCTAGTCCTTTTTTTTCAATTTCAGTATGTTCAGTGTACCAATAATGCTCTGATGCATTTCACTCTTGACTGGATACAGTGAGATTGCTAATCAGGATTACTTGATTCAGTCAACACTGATTTCAATAAAAAGACAAAAAAAATTATCATAAATATAGAGAAAGTGCTGGCAGCAGTGACAGGTGATTAAAATCTCATTCACTTGGAATCAGCCTGATTCATGGTAGTCGAATAGAGGAAGTCTTCATATCAGCAGCAGATGATTATTATCTCACTCACTCCAAGTCACTTCTGATTGCACATGCACACACAAATTGGCACAAAGTAGATTCATGAACAACAAATCATCACACAGGGGTCTGACCTCCTTAAAATGAGGCTTTGTATAATAATTCTTCAGAAACAAGCAGATATAAGGTGGATAATGCTAATTTGCAGAGCAGGCATAAGCAAGCAAGCTTGCATTAAACATTCAGAATGGAGAGGAAGTAAGTGGATGACAATAAATTCTCAGTATTAAGCCAAAATACTTAAGATTAATTGATTTGAAGTGCTATTTTCCTCTGTTTAAATACAATTCCAATCATCGAAGTGAAGGAAAATTTCAAAGTATTGCATAAAATAAACAGTAAAAGAGTCAAACACTAGGATTTCCCTGTGTTGTAATTAAAAAAGTAAAGCTTCTCTTAAACATGGATTTTCGGTTGTGAGTATCTACCTGGTAACACTTTGAATGCACTTCAAGAAAAGGACAAATACATTTAGTGCATCAGTGCATTTTTACCTGTTGATTTCTGAATTCAAACTTTAACAGTGTTGACTAAAGACCAAAAGGTTTTCCATGTAATTTTAATCCTTCAAGCACAATGCCACACAAAGATGGGCACAATTTCATAAGACTTCCAGGTTTTTTCCATGAGAGGTCTGAAACAGAAGGAACCAAGCTGTTGGAAGATGAGAACCCTGCATCCCACTCTATGTTGTACAGCACTAGTGCTTCCTAAGACCATTTTCTTACATGGGTAGTAAACTTTTAAAGTGATAAATCCCAAAGTCATACACTGCCTGCCCACAGAAACAAGCGTACTACAGACAACACAAAGGAACCCTTCCTTCAGCTTTCTCAGAGTGGTGGCACCACGATGTCAGTGAGTGGCAGCACTTGTGGGTATGGGAACACTTAAGGCTAAGAGATACCCTAGGACCACCAACTCTTCTTACACAGCTTGAAACACTTCTCAAGGAGTGATACCTACCCGCGACACTACCATGTTTGATGAATTATAATAGATTAAGAAGAAAGTAGGCATGCTAAAGTTAGGGCTATTTTCTTCAAAAGATGCAAACAGTGAATGCTTTCACGCTTTTTTACAGAACTCAAGTCATGCAGCCATGCAGTAGAAAGCAAGTGACCATCCTAACAATATGTCCAACTTATTCTATAAATGCCACCATTAATTGAGAATACTTATAAACAGGTATAGCTTTCCTGCTTATGCTAAACACCCATAAAATATTCAAAAATAGTGAATTAATATTGTGAACAACTAATTAGTACGTTCTCCCCTGCCTCTATATAACATAGACTATCCTCTCACAGCTAAACAATGACAGCAAGAGTTCGACAGAAAACTTTATGTAGAACAAAGTTAAACAATTACATGTTTTACTGCTAGTTTCAAAGATCCTTTTTAGATTGACAGTGCAATCAAACACAGTAGCAGTGCCAATGTCAAAGTGCAAGTCAATATCTTAGTTAGATGTTGTCTAATAGAAATGAGTAACAGCAGTTGAAGGCGAGAGAAGACTCACTTGAATCCAAGGATCTGGCTTGTGTTCCAAGCAATTAAAGACTGTTGAATCAATGGGGGAGAAAGCAAGGCGAGATGTTATTTAGTATGACCACAGCTCATAAAATCAACCTGTTGAAGGATGGAGAAAGGGAGAACTTTGGGGTAGTAACCAGTAAAAGCCCGTTTCAGTCAGCTAGCTTCTGTCAGTCTGACAGAGCAGGAGCTAGGGAGTTAAGGAAGTGACCCAGTAGTCCTAACACTAAGGAGAGATAATGCTCAATTCCCTGTAGTGTCTGCATCTGATAACCCAATTATCCCCAGTCTATTTTTTCAAAGTCTCTTTGAACCTGTGACCCACCACAAACAAAATGTATTTGTGTTGCTCTTAACTGCTAAACTCTGAAACAACAAAGGACTTGTGGAATAGTTGCCAACTTGTGTATTCCTTTAAGGTCCACAACAATCATACTTGAATCAATCCAGTGTATTATTTTTAAATGTCGTATTTCTTTAATTTGAAAGAAGTCAAATGGTGAAAGTAATTAAAATACACTTAGGATTAAAACACTTCTTACTCAGCCAGTAGAAATACATGAAGCCAGGAAAAACTCTGTTAGAGTATTTAACATAAGTTAAAAGTGACACTGTTTGCTGTTACGCAGCAAATGTCATTCCAGCTGCTCTTTTTATTTATTAAAATAGCTCTTTCATTTTGAACAAACACATTTATTTGCTAACTACTTCCTGGTAGAGTTTACTCCAGTTATACATACATTTCAAAAACATTTTGTTCCGGCATGAAAAAAGTTTCAGCCCCCTACTAAAAAGCAATTCTTCTCCAAAGCTGTTATCACTGCAGCAATTAACAGACATCATGATTTGCCATTACACTTATACATCTATTTTTATATCACCTACTTTGAGTGTCTTGGATGTGAACTGGATTGTCTACATTTTTGTGTATAAATGTACATCATACTGTCATCTGGATGAATACACAGGTACACATGCTAAGGAACACAACACATAGAATTTATACCCAGAGTTAATTAAGGCTGTGATTATTTGGGAGCTTAAATGATGTCATGCCAAAACGGAAGCATCTTTCCACAAGCAGAACCCGGGAGAGTAAAGTAATCTGAAAATTATACTGCAGGAATCACAGGTAATCAGTATGCTAGTTTATCACAACAAGGTAAATTAGAGTAGAGTTATTTCTGCTGACTAGAACCTCTCCAGAAATCACAGAAAAATGCAACGAAATACTCCAGGTTGAGCCCATGGTGTATCGTGGCTCAGCATGTAAACGCTGCAGCAGAAAGACAACTAGGAGGTGATCACCATTTCCTATTTCATAATCAAGATTATTCTGAAATTTAAATGATACATAAAAGGGGATATTTTAATGCTAGTTGGTCATAGATATTATTTAGTGTAAATTATATTGGAAAAACCTCAAATGGCTGCACTTCATTTCAATAAACACACATACATTGAATGACCCACATAGACATGCTAGCACACAAAATAAAATTTTACATTACCTTCAGAAGCCGGATCAATTGTTAATTCTACCATATGTTCAAGCATATTCTGTTACATTACTGTCTAAGAAAAGCCCATGGAATAGGAGGAATGTGTGAAAACATGCATGCTGTGCCAGTAAGTAGTTATTTTATGTTTGTAATTTTAGTTTTACTGACTTTGGGCCTAATCCAGTACGAAGAGCCACAGCAACACTAGACTCACACTTCTTCATCAGAGCTTTAGCAAAGCACTTTGGGGTTATGTGGCCTGTTCGGCATGGAGGAATTCCAATGTTCACCACTGGGACGTGCACCTCCCAGGAGGTCAATGGGTGACCAGCAGCTCGGCAGCACTGGAGGGCGAGGGGAGGTCTGGTGGGACACACAGGTCTCTTGGACTCTGCTGGTGGCCTTCCCATGCCTTCCTTCACGCACAGCACCTCTCAGAGCAGACATTTGGCCATTTCCCAAGCTGGATGACTAGCTATATTCAGCAGCCACTACCAGAGGATACATCAAGCAACACTTCCAAGGTTTATATTAGTGTAAAATAAAATTGCATTATTGCTTAGCTAGTGGTCTGTTTGTGAAAGTGCACATGATAACCCGATGCAGGACTCATCATAGACATGCATGTATGCAACCACAGACCATGAGTGTCCATAAGCTCCTCTTTCTCATCAGCTGGGGACAGTCAACCTGGCCAGCTTGCAAGGGCAGACCACCATAGCACTGCCTGCCACCCTGCCGAGAGCTACCCCCTGCGCTGTGCCACCCCTGGGGTCTCCAAGGTATGGGCAAAACTCCCTTCTCCCAGGAAATGTTTTACATCCCAGCAGGCTGAAGTCCTGCCTGTAGCCCTAGCCACATCTGAAGAACCTGTTAGGTTCTGGAAACGTTAGCCCAATGAAATTGAGAACAAACTTTTTAGTAGGGCCTGTAGCAATGAAAGAAGGGGTAATAGCTTTAAACTAAAGGAGTATAGATTCAGACTTGATACAAGGAAGGATTTTTTTTACGATGAGGGTGGTGAAACACTGTCACAAGCTTCCCAGAGAGATGGTAGATGCCTCATCCCTGGAAACATTCAAGGTCAGTTTGGATGGGGCTCTAAGCAACCTGATCTAGTGAAAGATGTCCCTGCTCGTGGCAGGGGGTTGGATGAGCTTTAAATGTCCCTTCCAACCCAAACCATTCTATGATTTTATACCAAATACTTAAAGTGCAGTAGAAAAACACGAAAATTTGCAGCAACACAGGAGCAGTGGGCTGTCACTAGATCACATAAGGCATTGTGGTTGAAAGGCTGCAAGAGGCTCTCTAGTGGTTCAAACATGGTACCCAGGGTAATTAATTTTACTTTCCAGTCCAGTTTGGCTTGCCAGGAAGCTGATCTGCATAGAAAGGACAGCAGGGAAACCCAAAGGAGCATAGCTGTCTGAATCATTCTACAGACCTCCACAGGCAAGAATGGTGGAAGTCATGCTTAGATCAGTTCCTCGACAGCAGAAAACTTTCATACACAAAAGAAAAATAGCAGGTAATGAGATAGGATGATTAAATGTGTGACATCTCTGATACCTTAACTCCTTCTGGGTTCTGGTAAGGTACAGTTGTTTCCATGGCCATGTTTCTGTATCTTTGGCTTTAAAAAATTAATAAGAACAGTAGAAATATTACTGTCTTCCCAGTTGCAGTTATTTTTCTATCTGTCATAGAAATATGGTCTTCTAAGTTGGATTTCCATAAGTAAATATGACTCTTATGCATAAAGAATGACATCACATGCATTTCAGATTGTCACTTACTGTCACATAGACCACCTCGGAGCTGCTGCTCCAAGACGTGTTCACACCCAAGCAGCCAAAGCACAGTAAAGTGAAATC
>JAUMJJ010000194.1:3247500-3255000 GCA_033556795.1 Tapera naevia
TGCGGAGAAAAACCTGAGATAGCTACAAATCAAAGAAAGTCAAATTGCCAGTGGATTTCTGGAAGTACTTGAAGCAGGAAACTCCCATAACAAAACCACAGCTATTCAGGATTGGGGGGGGGGGGGGCGGGGGGGGGGGGGAAGAGAAAAAAATCTCTAGAATTATTTATGGTATTTTTCACAGACATCAGACAACATCCAAGCTAGGACGTGTCCCTACATCTAAAGTCAATCTCCAATAGAAAGGAATGGAGTTTTGTCCAGTTCATTTTCCTATCATTGACTTTCCTTCACCCATGTGAAATCCAGTGACCATCAAACATCCAGCCATTACCCACTCTAGAAAGTAGAGTGGTGAGAACTATGAAATCACTCCCCACATGTCTTTATACCTTCAGCTACGCTCAACAATTATGCTTCCAACAGTACAGAGCCCAGCTTAAGTTCTCTTTTCAGTTCCCCATGATAGATACGTATATAGCTTAATAACCTTGTTTGGATTAGCGAAAGGAAACTTGCTGCCCACCAGCATCTCATGAACCACAGAAGAACTGCACAAACATAAAGAGGAAATCCTAATCAAATTTGGATTGGTAAAGAGCATTCCTGACAATCCACACAATACCAAGACCAATTCAATTTTATTGGTTGTTATTCAAAAGAAAGGGCACTCACATCTATCCTTTGTGTATTAATAACTTCACTCAAATTTAGGGGATTGTAATTTTTTTTTTTTGGATTGGAGTTTTTGGTAGGTCTTGTTGTTTGCTTTGTAACTAAACTGAATGTTCTGCACTGCCACAGCCCCGCAAAGCAAACCAAGTGCTTGTTTAAGATTATCAGTAGTCAATTCACCTTTTAAATGAGAGCCCGGTATTCTTCGATTCTGTCAAATCAACTTGTGTGCACATCATGCTAAAACAAATTTATCCTAAAAGTGAGACTGGACTTCTGTATTTTAGTAATTCCTTCAGCTTTTCAGTCAATTAAAATATTGGAACAAAAATTATTTTTTTAGAAACTTTTTACAAAGTGCAGTGGGAGTTTTACATGGAAGTCCTTGTTTGTATTCCTACTTTCTGAAAGCCTCCTTAAACATTGCTGGAGGATTAGGCCAGGTTTCTTTATTTCCTTTCCTACTATTTCTTTATCATTAAGGCCAAGGAGTTTTTAGTGAACAGAATCCCACTAATCGCTTGCCCCAGCCCCCATGGCTTTGTTTCTGTCAAAATAGCTCCTTTCAGCGGCAGTGCGGAGCGAGCTGTCTGAGCAAATGAACTGCTCTTTCTCACCAGATGTGTAACCGTGTTTCGTCTTTCACAAGAGACAAGCTGGAGCCGACTCCTTCCGCTAGCTGGGCCTATGCTACATGTCTTACAACAACACAAATGTAAGCCCCTTCCTTTCCACACATGTTAAACTCATTTCCTAGTGAATTATTGGGAAAACACAACACTATCCTTACTGCGGCGTTCAGATGCTGCAGTTTACTCTCTGCGTTTCTGGCACCGCCGCCATGCGATGATGGGTTCTGTATAATTTTCTGGCTGTGAAACTTTTGCTGAATGTTTCACAAATCTTTTTTGTTGTTGTAATTTGCCTCCAGCCTTGACATACCAGAATCTCCAAAGCCTTCCCATTCTACCTTATAAATACTATTTACACTCTGGATTTTTTCCATCTTTGAGAAATAAGGAGAGTTTGTTTAACAACAAAATAAAACCTAGAACTAAGCCAGCCCTATTATGTTTCAACAGAGCTGATACACCAAAGAAATCGAGTTTTCTTCAGCTTAAAATGTTAATGAACCAAAACAGTTAACAGAAAAGCCAAATTGCTGAACCTCGTAAAATCCAGAGTACCCCTCAGCCTGTAAAATTCTCCAGCTTCAGATTTTTTTTCAAAAGAGCAGTTACATCTTTATTTTAACAGGGTATTAATAATGCCAATATAACGCCATATTATATACAGTTTTTACCACAAACATTTTTGCAAGATCTGCTGCTAAGATAAACAAACAAGAGGAGCTTGTCCACTGGCAGCTTGACCCGAGTGAATGGGTTTCATTTTCCTGGAGTGCGAGCTGCAGTGGGGCTGCCAAGCGCAGGTTGAGTTCCCGCGTCCTCTTCCCATTGCCTTCTGTGTCAATCACCCCCTGGCATCCCTGGTGACAATTTCCATCCTCCTAGCCTGGAATTTCCACCTCCTCCAGCCTGGTAAAGCACTCCCCTGGCCCTACGAGTAACCAAACACTGCTGTGCCAGGGCTGATCTTACCCCGGCCCCCCCAAATACCTGTACCTTAGGAAAGGAGCCTTCTTAAGCCCATTTCTACCACTTTGTTTCACAGGTCGGATTTTTTAATTATCTGTTGTCTGAGAGTAATTATTTACTTCCTGAAAGCTCGCGTACCAGAACTCTGAGTTTGAAAGATTTTTCCATAACCTAATCCAATTCATCAAAGGCATCCTAACAAAATTACAGGCTCTGGCAGTATCTTTGCTTTTCACCTGATAAGGCTGCAACAGAAGCCCGGGATGGTTTGTATCAGGGTACCTCCTGTAGTATAGTTTTTGACAGCTTTGCTTAAATCCCTTCCCCCTCTTTTCCTTTCTCACAAAAGCACGCGATTTTATTATTCCCCCCGATTACAGCCGTGCAAGGCTTTGGGCTTCAGACAAACCATCAAGTATTATACAGGGGGGAAAGTGGTGCAGGAGACTCGTCTTAGCACATTTGGGATTTACTTGAGAACAATGGTCTTGAAGCCATACGTGAGTGCATTCCTGTGCTAGCAACGCAGGTATTGCCACAATTTCATTAGCTTCGGGTTGTGCACTGATTAAGAGTAGGGATTAAGAGGGAACGATGTAAACACTGTGATTTAGATGACCTGAGGAAAAGAAAGAAAAAGAGAGAAGGAAGCATATACAAGGCCCTGTTTCTGGGGTGTCAGTGATATCAGTGTTGCTGAATTACATGGATTACTTTGATTTGCCATTTTCTTTTCTGTGCATACGTTGGTTTGATAAACCAAGGCGCACTCAGCACTGTGTCCTCTCCTTCCTTTGCACTGGCAGTCTGTTTTTTAATAGGCGAGAGGTGCTCACACCTGTGCACTCCAAACACCGATCTGACTACCCCTGTCTGCAAATGTGCCCCTTGCAGCTAAACCCAGTAACCCACGATATACAATATCCTCAAGGGAAAAAAAAATAAAAAAATAAAAATCAATGTTGGGTTTCTGACAGAAATTTTTTAAAGAAGTGGTTACCGGGGAAAGTCGTAATGTTTAATATGCTCTGAACTTGCTAGCACCAATAGGACAATGAAAGCAAAAGAGTAGCTAAGTTATTTTAAGATCTATTCTTCCAGTAGTTGGACACACTTCTTAAAGAAAAATAAGAATTTTAAAAATGACACAAAACTGGTCTGTTTTCATCGCATTATGCAGATGAAATGACAAGTTGTCATTTAAGAAGTTAATAAACAGTCACCATTTTGCACGTTATCCAAATGCTACTGAATAGAAAACCTTGGATCTCTAAATGATGTGTAATTAAAATTATTTAAAAAATCCTCCTTGACAGGCCAGAGCTTAGCCAAAATGTAAATGACATTAAAGAAGACAATGAATTTAATTTTATTTAATGTCCCTTTTTGCAGATCCTCATTTACATAGCATTTTTAACAAAAGCGTTGACCTTATAAATGCTGGCATTTGTACAGCTTCTGCAGAGTTGGATTTAATCATGCTTTCGCAAAGCCATAAGGGAAAAAGCTTTAAGTTCTCTGGTTGGATATGGAGTAGGAATAAAAACATTGGGACTGGTCAAATGTTTATCCTCCTTGCTTCTGAAAACAACCTGACAAGAAGATGTAAAGGTCTAGGGAATAACCCATTGCTGTTTGTAAGGCTTGGTAATAATCATACATAATCGTTTGGAAATATAGCTAATAAAAAATATAATGAGTGTTCAGCAAAATCGGCATTAGGCCCAAATTACATGATATTAATACTTGAACAGGTGCAGAAAGGCGCTTTAAATGAGGTAAATGAATAAAATGTCCCAGAGCACAACTGTGTGCACTGACAAAAAGTCAATCACATGAATAATTCAGCGGCCGGGACTGCCAGCAAAGGTCAGCGGCTCTCACCTTTGTGACGGGAAGTGAAAGGAAACGCTGCTGACGAAAAAAAAACCATCGCCCTCCAGCCGCCGCGCCACAACCCCACTGAAGGTGTAAACTTGGAGTAGGAAGGAATTAAAACTCCGCACCAGCAAGCTGGTTTAAAAAAAAAACCCACAGAACAACAAAAAAACCCAGAGTGAACAGTAAACACGTTTAGGGCAAATAATCTGAAACTACAGCCAGGGGAAGGTTAAGGGGGGTGGCTACCAGCAATGTCAATTATTTACAAAATCTGAGGTCAGCCGAAAAGTATTTTAAGAGCCTACGGGATTGAAATTTTGTAACAGCTGTTAAATATGACAAAACTTTTTATTCCCCCAAACTAAAGCGATTCCAAACTCCATATGAAAGAAATGGAATAAACAGATGTCTGGCTTCCATACAGGAAAGTAGGACACACTTGGAATGATAAGTCTCCTAAACTCTATAGAATAATGCCAGATTTATTGGGGAGGGGGTATTTACTACCCACAGAGATGCCAACTAGCAGTAGGACTGTGATGGTACCATCTGGAAACCCGCTGCAGAGCACGCGATCGGTGATGCACTGCGAGCACATCCAGACCTGCCACTGCTCCGCGAGAGAGCTGCCACTCCATGTTTTGATAGGGATGTAATCCTGCTGCCCTGGCTGCCCCGCCATCGCTCCTCGCAGTTCTCAACAGTTGGACACCCAGACTCTGGGAACATTTGAGCCCAACAAGGCAGGGAAAAGTCAAGAGGCTGGATCTTAGCAGGCATTTCCATACCTTCTAAAGAAATATATGATGGTGACACTGAGGCATTATTTTAGAACAGAGTGTGGTTTTGGTTTAGCAGTTACAGCGGCATCCTGTAATCATTTACAGCCCTTGGAATGTATGGGTGAAATAGGAGAGATTTATCTGTTCATAGTTGTGATATGTAGACAATGGGTGTTCCTAATGAGGAACATCTGCTTTTGTGTTTTCCCAGAAAACATTATTCCACTATGAAAACGATACTCCCATCCTTTTCAGCAACACTGCAAAGAAAATATGGGCCTTTTCCTTTCTTTTATTTGCTTTTCTTTGGGTCAATCTAATTTCCCAGGGACACTTTTTCTGTGGCATCTTTTTACTGACTGTGCTGCAATTTATGGTGGGTTTGTTCTTTAATACGTGAGTTACTGTGCTGTATGAATAGCCCTGATATGCCAGAAGATACTTAAATGTATACAGTAATAAAAGTGTATACTCTCATCCATGCTTCGTGAGAAACATCGAGTTGACGTAAATAAAAATTCTAAGCAAATTAAAAGGTTGCAGAGGAATGTAAGACAGAAAACTGCTTCCAAGGCCTCTGGTTTAGTATTTACACGTAAAGCCTGCTGCAGGATGCAAACGTATAATTACATAAATTTATTTAAATATCTTAATTGCTAACAAATTATTATTCCTAAAGTACATCAGGGTTTGGGGGGGGTTATCTTCTTTTTTTCTTTTTTTTATTCCCCCCATGCAATAAACAATTCAGACTATCACAGAGACTCCTAGTGTGGGCTGGAACAAATGGGTGGCCATAGATCTCAATTCAGGATTGAATTATTGGTTCATATCCTCAGGACAAATATGCCTTATCTGGTCAAAAGCTGTTAAATGTATCCAAAGGACAAAAGGATCTAGTGAAGCATATTGTATATAATTCTTTTTTTAAGCCAACTAACCAAGCGGTAACACTTCTTATGGGAAATTGCAAATTGACCCACAAATTTGATGGAGAAATGTTGTTCTGGAATGCTCAAGAGGAAACACAAACCCAGAATTCAACACCGACAACAAATTTAGGTAACAAACTATTAACACACGTATCGAGCAAGCGTAAATATCAGGGATTTAACATATACTTTGACTGTTTCAGAGGACTATTGCTTTTTCACATCCACGCTTCCCTCCTACATTTGCTGCAATTTGCTCATGGCAAACATTACATTCGACAGTTTTTCAAAAACACATCTTGAGAGGAACAGAGTCATACTGACCTCCTTGCTGAGCTGTATACAGCATGCAACCAAATTCTCCTAGTATTTCAGCATGATAAGTGACAACTCTCTTTAGAAGGCTAGAATACATGCCATCTTCATAAAAAGGAAGTCTTGAAAATTCCTAATGTAGAAGGTGATTAAAATTCCTATAAAATCGTCATATCTTTAAATTTAGAAGCACAGCAGATTTTTCATCAATAATTAAGATCTCTAAAGCATTTATGCTAGGCATAAATGGAGTTTCAATCTCCCTTATTCAAATAAACATGATAAACCCATTAACCAAATGTTTTCTGATTTTTTATATCTTCTCATGCTTCTGGAATATCCAATTATAACATACTTCCGATAGTTTGGGGAAGGTATAAAAGCTCTGATATTGTGTTGCTTGTTTCAGTTTTGCCAGGACCACCCTTCACAGAACTGATATAATATATCTCACAGCAGTTCCAGGACATTATTATGTATATATCGCTATAATCCCTAATCATTGAAAAATTTTATGTGTGCTGCGTTTCATTGTGCAAACAGACTGTAAACATGAATAACTTGTGCATTTTTCACTGTACATTCAATAGCACGAAATGATCACTCTGACTATAGCTCTAAATTAAAGTCCGACTGAGCACACAATAGCAAAAATATTATTCTAATTTTCATTCCCGGTTAATTTTCATCGCGTTATGGTGTAGTCACACTTTAATGCAATTCACCACTTACATCTGCAAAAGTCACACATGTCTTGAAAACTCTGAACAATGAACATGCTCATAATCCAATAATAAAAACTGTAACATGCTGTCTTGCATTTACTACGCCGCCAAGATTCCTCCACTTCCAAATATTTTTTAGCCAATAAAGTAGAAATAAATTCAGCTCACAAAGCAACAATCCAGTGCTATATGATTTCCATGGCTAAAACACTAAAGACAAATATAATTATATTGATTTTTTTGTACTTGGAGTTCTATAAAGTGGTGAACTTGTTCTCAATTGCCTGACACAATCCCAGAGTGATGGCAACAACTGGTCAGCCCTATTTGATTACTAATAAGAGAGATGTCCCTTCTGTCAGATACCTCACATTCTCCACTAAGCAAACAGCTATTTCAGCTAGTTAAACATTAGCATTGCTCTCCGCTGGTGGTGCATATTTCTTTAGGCTTAACTCATGGAGTTTTCCAGGTTTAATTTTTCAGTCACCGGACAGCAAAGTTCATGATCAAAAGATAACTTTGTACTGCAAGCTACCGAAATACAAGCCTTCTTCAAACCAGACTAACCCTCTCCTTCACAAAACGGTGT